>JANAVB010022800.1:4140337-4287837 GCA_029216955.1 Iris pallida
CTGCATAAGAGGTCATAAGAGGTCACTTTAAGATGCAAACTTAATATACTCGTATACGAACTACATGCAAAATAAAGTAAATTATCGATAGAATTTGAGATCTTAGATGAACTACATGCAAAATAAAGTAAATTACAGGAAAACAAATGAAGCTAATGTAAGAACCGAAACCATCAATGATAAAGTTCAAGTGAAATAATTTTGGTACCCGTGTGCCACTTAAAGTAATTTGTCTATGAATAAATACACATTGTAACAGCTGCAGGTGTAGAAGTCCATCTAAAACAGCATAGATAACAGAAAAGAATGAATCTGAGGTTTTAGAATGTACATATCTTGTATTACTATTATATCCTATATTAATCAATTAAGTCCAATGTCTTCTCACATTATAGGTTCTTCCCGGAAAAAAAGAGACTGGAGAATGATCACAACCACAAAACTTACCAAGCCTGTGGACGGTATGGCCCTTGGGGTGGCGGATCACAACAGGATCCACAAATTCTTCGAGCAAGGCTTCTCCATGCGTCCTTAGGAAGTCCGTTTCACCTGCAAAAACCAAATACGAGAAGAGATTTTGGTAAATGTTATCCAATATAATAAAATTATGCAAATTGGGTATGTGATGGAGGTTTACTAAACAACAGACTGTGCCATCAATACAATGCTCTCTCACATTCGAAATTCATTTGATGCCCTCGTGAATAATCACTAAGTCACATATAGCTAATAAGAATCATTACTAATTAAAGTGCCAAAATGAAAAATAATATTTTGAGGGGAAACTTCAGTTAGAAAATTTATCTACCATTTGGCTAATACATCAACAGGCATCTCATATCCCCATTTGAAACGAAACTCAGCTGCTTCGTTCCTTGCTTGGTGTACTAAGGATCTTGCATCAGCTGGAAAATCATAATGAAACGTTAGCAAGGTTGGAAAATTATTCGACAAAAGTAGATTATACATCTATAAGATATTCATGTTAGAGATTGTGGAGCTCTGATTCCATTTGTATAGGTGTAACATTCAAGGTTGGAAAACTATTCCACAAAAGTAGATTATACAACTATAAGATATTCATGTTAGAGATTGTGGAGCTGGAATCAGCTTCCCATTTGTATAGGTCTCGTACATATTAGGATGAGCTCGGTTCGTACATCAAATAGTAGGTCCACAATTTGTATAGGTCCGCCGCCGTCATTTTCGATCCAGAAAACAAACTTTTTGTCTCCAGTTCATGTCATGGCATAGGAAAAAAAATGCTCATAATCCCCAAATTTTGTTACCAACAAGCAATTTTTCAGACATAGTACAGAGAAATTAGATTTAGATCTATGGATTGGCACCGACTAAATTAAACCCACGACATGCAAAAAAAAGTTCAGAATTTGCACACAGATCACAAGAAGCAAAAGCGAAGTTTGGATTTTTTTTCGATACCGTGTTGCTCCGTGCGCGGAGGTTGACGTGCTCCCGCAGGAACTCGAGCGTGAGCTTCATCTTCGGGAGCGGGTACCGGCCTGGATCGACCGTCCCGACCTCCAACACCCTCTCCACCCTCATCTCCACGCTCTGCTTCGTCCCCTTGGGGGGCTTCTTGAGCTCCCCCTCCGCCAGCACGGAGGTCCCGGTGGGGGTCAGCTGTGCGAGCGGGTAAACCGCGGCGTCGACGATCACCTGCAGGTTGGCGAGGCGCAAGCGGGTGTTTTTCTTTCTTGGAAGGAAGAAAAAAAAATTAAAATCGGAGGAGAGACGGGAGGAGGAGGAGGCGGACGAGGGGGGCCGTCGGGAGCACAGGAGGAGCAAAGGGGGCGGTTGAGGGGGAGGGTCGGGTCGGATCTGGAGACGAGGGCGGCGGAGGGCCCGGATCCGGCGAGGGAGAGGCATGAGGGGCAGGTGAGGCGGTTAAGGGGAAGAGGAAGGAGAGGGAGAGCGCGGAGAAGAGGACGAGTAGAACCCTAACGCTCCTCCTTCGCGTTCTTGTCGATCGTGTGCGCGACGGCCTCGAGCTTGTCCTGGAGGGCGACGAGGAGCGTGAGGCCCTCCTCGAAGATTTTGGATCTAGGGTTAGGGTTTTGGAGTTGGGGGAGAGGAGGGAGAAGAAAGGAGGAGAAGGAGAAGACCAGAATGTTTTGGTGGAGAGGCGGGCTATAGCAAGAATTTTGCCAACAATTAAACTTAAAAAATATTACAAGTTTGCTACCGCTCTAAATTATTAATAACGCTTTGTTTTATAAACGTTATAAAAAGCCCAGAATTAGCCTAAACCGTCATAGAAAAAAGGTATTTCGAACTTTGATGACGCTTCTTTATCAGCCGTCATGAAATCCACTTATCAAACATCATTAATAGGTCTTTTTGTTGTAGTGATATCTTCAGGATTTGACATAATCTTGCTTCGGGCTTTAATTTCTCGTCATCTGGAGGATTCGAATAATGACTTAAGGAGGTTGAGGCGTTAATCTTTATCATGAAGGCTTCTCCACTTCCCATGCCATAAATGGATGAGTCCGAAGAGTCTGTGGCTTTGTCTAGATAAGGACAGCACTGCCCCTAGGTTCGTTCATTACCTCTCCTATAGCTCCGAAAATATCTTCTCATCGTAGTCGTTCCAAGAGGCCGAGGAGGGTGGCATCTCCCAGTACTGTTGCCTCTTCTGTGAGGCCTGAAGGGTGCTCCGTCTGTTATTGAGACAAAAAAGTCTGAAGGAGGTAGAGGAGTTAATACTGAGGGTCGGACGACTTCTGAGCTACGCTGGCATGTCGGTAGGGGACCTCGGTAGGCCTTTAGCCTCTAGATTTTAGCTTTCTCCCTCCGGGAGAGAGGGAGTAGCAGGTGGGGAGGGCAGTCTTTCGTCGCCTCTTCTACTTGGTATCTGGTCGCTCCACGACCTCATAGATGCCATTGGCGCTTCTGACCAATCCTCTTCTTAGGGGATCTCCTCCTCCTCCTCCTCCTCCTCCTCTTCTTCTTCTTCTTCTTCTTCTTCTTCTTCTTCTTCTTCTTCTTCTTCTTTTTCTTTTTGTTTTTTGGGCCTTCATGGCCTTATTTTCAAGCCCCTATCATTCCTCTTTATTAAAAGTTTCTTTTTTAGCCTGTGCTTTCTGTGCTTAAGAAACTTATGTCGAAAAGAAATATTTTTGTAGAATAAATAATATTCTGCAGGAGAACAAATTAGGGTTTAATGGACTTGTTATCCATGGCGTACCTGAGATTGGGTACGAATAACAAGGAAAAGTGAGACATGCTACCAGGGACCACATGGGCGTGATAGTGTAAAGGAGAGAATATCTTGCTCAGAGGAAATATGGACATGGCAGGTATTTTTGGTATATCGTTGTTTAAGATAAACAATGAGGTAATATAGGTATTCACTCAGAGGTGATATGGACGTGGCGAATAGATTATCTTTAATCTGGAAAATAACTTAGAGGTGATATGGACATGATTATTTCCTCGGTGGTAGGCAGAGGTAGTATGGACGTGAGCTGCCAACTTGAGTGTGGGAACAGGATACCCTTGAGGCGATTGGGCCACGAAGGGGTACTTGTAGGAAGATTTCTTTTGAGGCATGTGCGGCTCTCGCCACATTAGTGGGAAGACTTTCTTAGTAGGATTACGACAAAGGAACAAGGTTTTTATCAGTCAACCGATACGAACATCCTCAAGGAAGTAATATGAACAAAGTACAGAAATATTTGGAGTGGTGACTTATAAAGTACAAGCGTCATACTTTGAATGTTGACATCTTAAACCTCAAGGAGATGACGGCATGCGACCGTATTGCATGTCTGAGTGTCACCACCATAATTCTAAATAGGTCTTTTTTGTCATTTGTATTATCATATATTGTGCATAATTGTCTATTTAATTATAGTGGTAGTTGTCATGGTTAGTGGGCTAGCCTATTTATCAGATTCATGATTTGTGAACCCAATTAGAATTGTCATGACACTTGGACCAACACTTTAGACTAGACCCAATTAGACTCAATTAACCATTCCATTTAATGAATAGGGATTAGTCTAATTACCATAATAGGATTAGAAGCTTCCATTAATTAGATTAGACCTTCATGACAATTTGGAAGGGTATTTTAGACTTTGTACATTGGCATGAAGGGGGGATTGTGGCTGGCCCTATTTTATTAGGGAGAGCCTCTATCTCCTCTTCTTCATTGCGCCATTAATTTTCCTTTAGATATTCTTCCCAAAATTGATACTTCTTTCATCCAAATTTCCTTCAATTCATTCCCAACTCTCTTTATTTCCATTCTTTAGAGGAGCATAGGAGCTTGGCGGCTAGGGGCACTAGTGTCACGACCCGTACCCGCTTTTCGGACGCGAAAGCGTGATCAAGCCAGCTACGCATCAAGAGGACTCCAGCTCGACTCGAATATGTAAACGCTGTCAAGGCTAGGGTATACTGCCAAATCATGGCAAACAAATCTATATCTCAATCCACAATAAGAATATGAAACATGAATGAACACTATGGGTCGTGGTCTGCAGCCCACTAGCATATATGTCCGATAAGACTCTAAAGAAAGTAACAAGAGTCTAAACTGAATTAGGAAACATGATAAAGTAAGAAAGCACTAAAGGATAACAACGTAAATATGATACCTAAATCCCACAAGAATCGCAAATCCTCCGCCATCCAGAACAACTAGCTAACTCCATGCAATTGCTAAACCTGAGGAGATCATCAGGTCCTCAGAGGACATAGCAAGATACATAATATACATGTCTATCTAACAGTTTTATCATGCGCAAGAAGTAAACAAGAAAGAACAAGAACAAGACAAATAACAACGAACACGAACATGAATACGAACATGAATACGAACACAAATACGAACACAAATACGAACACGAACACTAGAACAACTACGTATAAATGAACTGCCGGATGAACGAAACATGAGATCAATGGAAGAAACCAAACCCTCGTCCCGAGTGTGGACTCTCTGGTTTGAACTAATCACTAACCCTCGTCCCGAGTGTGGACTCTCTGGTTAGCTCACGGCAAGACACCATCGTCCCGAGTGCAGACTCTCTGGTGCACCAAACAACCCTCGTCCCGAGTGTGGACTCTCTGGTTGTGTAAAACGATAATCAAGGCTATGGCCGTTCATAACACGTACTCGTTCTATGACACGACTCAAGCAAGGTACGGAAGAGAACTCCAAACATGAAACACAAGACCCAAACATGAACATGGCTATAAACAATAAAAATAACTCCACAAAAAATAACATGAAAAGCACATGTCCATAAATAATTCGAGACAGAAAAATGAAAGGAACTGCATGTAAGTAAAACTGTAGATAAAGGTAAGGTATACTTGCCTGGATGTTGCACGAAGATCCAATAAGATACCGTCAACTGGTACGCCATAAAGTCCAAAATCCACAAATATCTCCGAAAGCTGAAACAGACATCGCCAACATTCTCAGAATAGTCAAATTAGCTAGGGTTGCCTGTTCTTAAGTCCAATTCTGGACACAGAGGGAAAACGATAATTTCAGGCAAAAACGATGTCCGCCGTTGGACCCGCTTTGCACCGAAAAACGTGCCAGAGTCAAAGATCTCTAAAGTCATCAAACTACATGTCTATAGATCCAGTTTTTTGATACGAACCCAATCGTATGTCCAGTTTTGGATTCCGGTGGACCGTGCACAAATTCACCCATTGAGTCGGACCGTGGGGCCCGCAAAACGGTAATTTTATCAACTGTCTCAGAATCGGACCAAACTTGGCATACAGGACTAGAAAAATGATACGGTCCTGCTGGCACAAGTTTCGTCTCGATCTGACGAGCGTGCATGAAGTAATTGAAGTTTGTGCAAAGTGATCGATACGGTGAATTTTGACGGATACGCATCAAATTCGTCGCACACACGCGACCAATTTGAATTCCGTCAAAGCCTACATGACCACGAAGTCGTTACGCAGCTTTCGATGCTTTCGGTTCGCGACTACGTCGCCCGGATTGGCAGGACGCACGTCGTATCGAAGTGTTTTATAACTTTGAAAACTGTTTTTAAACATATTTTTCTCGAACTTTGAAAACTGATTTCTTTGCACACAGTTGATAAAATTCAAAACTACAAATTAGGTTATGAAGCCCTACATGTTATCTAAAACTCTGTTTAAATAGAATTTCTAATACGGTTCGGGATCGATCGAGATCGATCTCCGAACGTGGATGATTGGACTGAATTAGTGTTCTATTTTTACAGGTTTTCGACCAACTTTGGGTCGATCTCATGGACTGGTCGTGCATCCTATACGAAATCAAATTACTGGGGTTTCGAGACGGTTATGTTGGCTTTCCAAAACATTTTACGGATCGTAAAACGAATAAACATGGCCGAAGAAATCGTACCGTGAATATCGCATTGCCGCTGCCCATCTCATACTGTGCTGTTGCTCGCCGCTGTGCACGCGGCTTGGCCGACCGGCTAGTGGCCCACGGCGGCACACGGCGGTGGCGCACACGGGGCCAAGGAAGGTTGCCCAACCGGCGGGGTGGTGTGGCATTTAGGGTTTCCATGTTCTCGATATACGTATTCATACGTATATATATGTTCTGCTGTGAAAGAACAGGGGATCGGGGCTACTCCGCTCGGGTCTGGAGTCATGGGAAATGCCCGCTCGGGCTTGGCTCACTTTGGTCGGGCTGGAGAATTCCACTGCTGGCTTGCTAAGCTGGGCTGGGGGTTTGCTGCCCTTGCTGGGCTGGGAAGTTGTGGCCTGGCCCGAGCTCATACGGGCTGGGCTGAGCTTTCCTCCTTTTTTGTTTTTCTTTTCTTGTTAGCAACATATATGTATTTCCATATATATATTTATATACACACACTTTATATATTTAGAAATTATATCTACATGCACATATACATATATATATATATATATATATATTTACCATATATACATATATGTTTATATATACATACACACATATAATATTTATCTTTTTTTTTATATTTCCATATATATATATATATATATATATATATATATATATATATATATATATATATATATATATATATATATATATCCCATTAATACAATTTAAGTAGATATATTCCTATGTATATATGTGTACATATATATACGTATACTGATAGACACACATATGCCATAGATACAAATACAAGCAATAAAATATTAAGTAATATCAATATTAAAATCCAGTTCTTAATTCTTATATACCAAAATTCACATAAATAAAATACAGTGATATTATAAATATATAAAGCCTAATTTCCCATATACCATAATTACACTTCTATACACATACATATATACAAGTATATATATAACCTAGTTAATTCCCATAAAATCTAAAATATTTATTAAAGAAACTTATTTACTATAATATCAACTAAAATACTATTTTAATAGCAAGCACAATAATATGTGTATATATATAACCACCGATTCAAAATTGCTTCTTAAATCACTCAAGTAAAATGCCAATACAACATATCTCTATATGGTCGTCTCCACACGTACTACACGACTATGAGGGCTTGGACTTGGTCCGAGTCCTGTCCGGGCTAGTTCAGTACAACTGGGTCACCTAAAAGTCAATTAATATTAATAATAAATAATTAAACTATTTATAACGGTCAGATCATAACTTAGCCTGGTTTTCCTAGTTAGGGCATTACTATGGCTCAGTCTTTCTTGGCATGGCTAATACACTAGTCAAGGCACGTCACTGCACTATCCATGCCATAATTCCTAGCCGTCTTGTACTTCAAAACTCCATCATGACTAAAGTCATCCACCGTAACAAGTAACTGAATAATTATTTATAAAAATTTAAAAATCACCATTTAAATAAAATAAAATAAAATATTTCAAAAAAATTCTTCGGGAAGGAAAGCTACAACTAGTGGAGGAGGCTATTGGCTAGGAGTTCGTGTCCAAATCGCGTCCATCGAGCTTTCATCGAGAATCCATCTCCAATAGGTATACATCTCAATTTATCCTCTATATAGACTCTAGTTGTGTCTTTTGACCATTAGAAATCCACCCATAGACTAGAACTACCTGTAGGAGAAAGAATTAGCCTCTAATGACCCTTTATGTAAGAGTTACATGGAGTTTTGTGTCCAATTTGGAGAAAATTTGAGATTGGTGCACCAAGTATTTGTCATATGGTAACTTAGATATAATTAGAACTATTTTAGTTGTGAGGCTAGATACATGTCCACAATTGGATACGAGTAGGTCGTATCGTGATACGCTATGACGTAGAGTCATTTGGGTGGGGGGGTATCCCTCCAACACTTGTGACACACATATCAAATTCTCTATGACATATTGTATAGCAAGATATTGTTCTAATTGGACTCTAATTATTATTTTAGACATGTTCATGTGATTTGGGTAGAGTCGAACAATCTTTGGTATATGTATCTTGGGCGTTTCACGAGAGTATCAGAGTATTGGTGTGATACTAGGGTGGTGCACACCAAGTGTTTGGTTCTATGCACATATGTGAGTTTCATATATGTCTATGTGTGGTATGCATCATATAGTACAGGTTATATATCTCTAGTTGAGTGCCATAGCCTATGGATGTGTACATGTAGAGATGTACATGTGTGTGTATGTGTCATGGTTAGTGGTGGCCTAAGAGTATTAATTAGGTGTATGTATATTATATATAAATATGTGTGTGTGTGTGTGTGTGAGTGTGTGTGTGTGTGTGTGTGTGTGTGTGTGTGTGTGTGTCCACACATATCCAAGGGTGTGTGTCATGTATAGGTGGATTGGTATATAAGTGAATTCACATGCGTGTGTGTATGTATCTATTTGTGTGTTTGTGTGTGTGTGTGTGTATCTATATATGTAGGAAGATAGATATGTGTGAAGGTGTGAAGTAGAGGAAGGGGCAGTGTGCGTAGTAGTAGTTGTAGGAGCAACATACTACTTACCAGGGGGTTCATTTAGTCATAACAGCAATAGTAGAAGATACAACAACTGTTTGCATTAGCAGCTAGTTAACAATAGCAGATAGGTACCGGCAGTTGCTGTAATCCCCCTGAATTTCTGGGTTTATTTTTATTTTTCTGAATGAATTATTATCGATAAATATTTTATTTATTTATTTGTTTAGATCATTAATGTACCTTTCCATGACTTTGACTTCTGGAGCGTCAGGGATACCAATCTCTGTAAACTCTCTTCATGGGTTTTGAAGTAGGCAAGATTATCTTCCTGTTGATATATCGTGTCCCACTTGAACTCGTTCCCTTGTGCTCTTTTTGTATCGCACAAGTTCGGGTCAACTTAGACCGATTAATCGTTGAATAATTATTCCCACTTTTATTTTTGATCTTCGTTTGCACGCCACCGTGACTTTTAATTTAGGAGCACCAGACCAGTCGTTTTCTCAGAACCAACTTCTCATAAATGATCTACTCGAGACGCTCTTCGCCCATGACCTTCGTGTCCCACTCAGACACTCCATTTTGTGCTCCATTTCTTTCGCACAACTTTCGGTTCAATTTAGGCCGATTTATTGTCTACCGTAAAACTTGATTTAAATTCTAATTTAATTTCAGGACCCGACATCGATCCAACCTAGTCGACCCAAAGTATGGACGTGGCCCACATGAAGCCTACTACCCACATGAAACTTGTGTCCTATTTATCGGAGTCCCCGTATATTATTTATTTACCCATGATTATAAATCCCTATTTTTAATTTAATTATTGCACCTGGTCCGATTTTGACCCGACCCGGTTCGACCGAACCCGAACCCAAGCTCCACGTTGCCCTTTCATGACTGCCCAAATACCTTACATAATTTTTCTATTTTTTTTCCATTTTGAAAATATCTTTCTCTCTCCACTTTACAAATATCTATATATATATATATATATATATATATATATATATATATATATATATATATATATATATACAATCTCTCTCTCCTCTTATTCAAACTAACACCACAACCCATCCCCTCTCCTTTACAGCACCCCCCCCAACAACAGTGGCCGACTTTCCTTCCTCTCTCTCTATAATATCTCTCTCTCTCACTCTCTTTTATACACATACCCACACAAAAGCAAACTCCCTCTCTCTCCTCTAAACAAACCACACACACACCCCTCCCAGCACACCACAGCCGACAGCCCCCTCCCCCATGGCTGCCGACCACCACCACCACCGCCGTGAACTTCACCACCACCATCATCCTCCCTCTCCTCCTCCTACTCTCCACCACAACCACCACCATAGCTCTCACCATGCACCGCCGCCACCTTCGCCACCACCGGCGACCGATGTCGCAGCCAGCCCCACCGCCGACGCCATGCCCGGCCAGGTGGCTCCGCCCCGCAGCAGTCGCGCATGCAGCGTTCGGAGCAGCAGCAGTGAGCAGCAGTGGCTGCCGTGCCACGCCACCCCGCGCGCGCCACCGCGGCCAGCCACCGGCCACCGACGACCCTCCTCCACCGACGCGCGACCCCAAGCGACCTCCCCCGTTCCACCACCGTCCTCTCCGACGCGCCGAATAGGCTATTCATGCGTTTTGAACGGAATCCCGTCGGCGCGCGCGAGTTTTGAACTCGGAAATGGCACTCCGTCGCAGCAAGTTCGTGTGCATTTTCTGGGAGATCCGACCGTTGGATCGACAAACTTTTTGCTCCGTCGCAATCTCGATATATCCATCTTCACTCCTGTCAATTTTCACCCGTTAATTTTGTCGTTTGATACCTCAAAACTGGCCACCAAGTTGACGTTTTAAATTGAACTATTTTTGGACAGTTTCGTGACGCCAACTTCGCGGGTTCGTATCTTCATCGTCGCAGCTCCGTTTTGCATTCTGTCAGTTCCGGTGCACAGCTGGTATAACCCTCTTCCTGCCTCCTTTAGGTTTCGTTTCATTATAAGCATGTTTGGATGGTTGAATTTGACGCCAAAGTTGGCCGTCCGAATTCTTTAATTTGCACTTGTAAAATTTCATGTTTGAACCCGGGACTCCGGATTCAATTTCTGACACCACCAGTAGACTCGTGGCATCGTTCTGGCATGTTTTCATATAAAATTTGCTTGATTTGGAGAACGTGGGCCCTGGCACGCATTTCGGTGCAAAGCGGGTCCCACTTTTCGAGTCAACGGGTCACTTTGAGATCGGCTCATCGGAATCCCATTCCGGATATACCGTTGAGTTCGTATCGTCATTCTGAACTCGTTAACATATAATTTGCTGAGTTTTGAAGACATTTGCTCCGGCACGCATTTCCGTGCAAACCGGATACCAAGTGTCGCGTCAACGTATCATTTTGAGATCGGCACATCGGAATCCTATTCCGGATATACCGTTGGGTTCATATCGTCATTCTGGATTCGTGGACATATAATTTGCTAGGTTTTGTAGACTTCTATCCCGATACGTTTTTCGGTACGAAGTGTGTCCAACGGTGGACATTATTTTGGTCTGAAATTACCGTTTTGCCCCTGTGTCCAAATTGGACTTATGGATAGGCTATCCTAGCTGAATTGACCATTCTGGACACGTTAGTGATATTTATTTTATCATCCGACAACATCTGTAGATTTTGCTTATGTATTATCCTTAATTTATAATTAATTATTTTTCCAAAAATTGTTACTTTCTGGTTTTGAATTTTTATATATATTTAATTGCTGTAAAAATCTGGAAAAAATTGTATTTAAATACTATGTTAATTTAGCTAATTTATTATAATTTTTTTAGTATTTAATAAGTACTTTTGGTATTTTATAAAATAGAAAAATAGAACTCATTTTCAGTATATTTATGTTTGCTGATTTTTATAAATATCTATGAGGTTTATAAATTCCAGAAAAATTAGTATAAATTTCTATAATTAACAAGGATCATTTTGGTACTTTATTTTATATAATATTGATCTTTTTGTCTATCTCAAAAATTGTTGGAACTTAATGTACAGTTTGATTTATTTATTGAATAGTTACGACTTTCAATATTTTGTGTTGTTTTGAGTTATAGACGTATTGGACCTCACCCCGCACTAGTGTAAAGATCCTAGAAAGTTAGTTTGTGTATAGTGGCACTCCACATTAGACTTTTTATGCTAGGTCCCCCTTGACTAGTTTGACTAAAATATTTGATTAGAGTTGACTTTGACCTAGATTGGCTTAGAAATCATATAGATTGTATTAGTTCTTTCGTTTACTTTCATTTTGGACATGTCATAACTGTATTACTCTATTTTAGGACATTGTGACCCTGATACAGACATCTGATATTACACTACTCTTTTCAGAGTATCAGGCGAGTACATTCTCTGATAGTTCTCTCATTTATTTGTCAATTACTGTATTTCAGTTCTAGTTAGTTCTATGTGATTCTCTGTATCAATACATATGGATATTTCTGGATTCATGTATCGACACATACCTTACTTGCTGGCCTCTATTACTGGAGTCATTGGAATCATTCCGGAATCATTTCTGGAATCATCATGTATTGGCCAGACTCATCTCGATTCTTTTGTCGATTTTGGATTCACTTGCTGGGCGGGGAAATATTGAGTAAGACATGTAGACATACCCCAAATCCGGAATCTCCCACAGGAATCTACCGGAAGCATAGCCATCTCTTGCCTGATCAGTGAGAGATGTGCCTGATACCTACTGCCGTTTACATGTCGACCTCGGTATTTTAAAATACACTGTTAGATCATAGTTGGACTCACCCTGGATTCATTGATCACTGTTGGACTCATCTTGTACCGGAAATTATCTGGTATCGGATTATATGGACTGGACTCACACTGGGATTACATTAGACTTATATCGTACTGTCTGGACTCATACATGTTATTCTAGTTCTGTTAGCTTTTATTACAGTCTTCATTGCCATGATTCTTCTCTTGTTTTAGTTACCTTTCTTTTCTTGCATCTTACTGTTTCTCTATGCCATCATTACCTGTATAAAACTGCTATGCTCATCAATAAAACTGTCTATAACTGCTTTAGAGTTCTCTGTCATTTACTTGGGTTTTCTAGATGGGTTGTACTCATTCCTGTACTGATTGGACCTGTCGAAAATATTACAGATGATAGTCCTAAGGATACATGCCCTACTTACCATGGACCTGGCCTTAGCTCCAGAAGAGGCCCCAACGGGGAACCTTGCTTAGTTATCTTTTATGTATTTTGGGACTTAGACTTTGGTCTGTACTTATATTTGGATACTGGACTTTGTCTCCAGTTAGATACTTAGAAGTGTATTATTAAATCTGTGTTTGTTTACCTTCGCTTATAGATGCTGTGTTGTGATGAACATTTAAATGTAATTTTAGAACTGTTAGTAGCTTAGATCCTTTATTGTCTATTCTTAGAACAGCTTACTACGTTTTAACAAGCGTAGGCTGGACATGGCTCGGCCCGGCCCAACAATTTGGGTAACGGGTCGTGACATATTTTTAGTGGCGGCCCATGCAGGTCCAGACTTAAGTTGTTTGGTTACGTTATTGTACCAAGCATGCCTGCAATTAGGATTTTGGACAACTTGATAACACTAGGGTTGGCATTTAGAACACCTAGAGGATTTCTAGGATTGCAACATAGGAGAACTCATCACAGCATAGGACCGTTAGCTATAATTAGCCTCTTGTTTGTATTTCAGTGGGTCAATTAAGACCAAGTTTGTACCCTTGGGATGACCCCTGAGGATCTCACTCTAATCTTATCTAGAAATCAGTTTCCACTTATTTCCATTTACTCTTCTTTAAATTCGTTGTTGAATTTAATTTCTGATTTTGTTGTTAACTTTGATCTTGCATCGTGATAAATTTTGTGGATTGAATTATGATATATCCTGATAAGGTAAACGTCTGCTTTAGTTATGGAGTTTAGAATTTATCGCAGCCATATTAGCTGGTATGACAAAAACATAGAGCCTGATTTCGGATATACTTATCCTAGTTATGGAATTTAGATTTTCTCGCAGCCATACCGGTTGGCGTGGCGAGGATTCTAGATAATATGATTTAGGAAGTATACCTTAGTTATGACTCTATCGTTTATTGCATCTAAGCTTACTGGTGTGGCGAGAATTTCTGGCAACATGATTTCAGGAAGACGTGTATGGTTATCAGATCATATCTCAACTTGGTTCACTTTGTTATGACCGAATGAGCAAGAATAAATTCTTATCATCATTCTTTCCCGTCTTGATTAACTCCATTCTATCTACATCTGCAACTAGGATTATAGGCTCTCTAGGACTCTCCAACATGATTGCTTTCATGTTATCTTTTAGGCATAATTATTTTTGTGTTCCATCTTTCCTATGACTTGACTAAACTCTCCTTCGTTAACCTCTTGGGTAATTCTTCTCGTTATGTATCCCGTTGTCTTCGTACCATTCTTGAAGGTTTTTCGATAAACTTTTCTGTCTTGCTTGACCCTTTAACTTGTTTGGACACTGTTATGGATTGCTTGACACAGTCTTAGGCCTTGTTACCTTCTATTTGATAGACGACCGAAATAGCCAAACCTTGTTGACTGATCCTGTAGTATAACTATAAATGTATTGTGTGATTGTGATAAGTACTTTTCCTAGGGATTGGTTAGATTGAGCTTATAGGACAAGTATGGGTGACTGACTGTAGTAGATTTGGAAACCATTAAGAACGATTGTATTGATAGTATGACTTGATGATAGGGTATCTAAGATAGAATAATGAGATATTATATTGTTATGACTATGGATTGAGGATCCGAATCATGTACTTACAAATTGAGGATTTAGCTTTGTAGAATTTTGGTTGGTTACCTATAGCTAATTACATGTGATTAGAGGGTAGATCGATATGTGGATTGATATAGAATAAGTTAGAATGAGTTATCGTATTGTATACGAGATCGGAAAAAATATCAGTTAAAAAGACATGGAACAAGACAAAGACATATGTACATTGGTAATTAATAAATCGGGAGTTTTGAAATCGAGGATTTATATTCGGAGGACTTGTTGAGTAAAAAGAAAGAGGCTCTACGCCAAGAATAAGAATTGAAAGTATGATTTCAAGGAGAAGCTGTAGGAAAGGATTGACGACAAATGATGCTAAGGAACTATGGATTGATAGAATATGGATACTTAGGATACGATAAGGAAATCCAGTATTTACAATTAAGGTTGGAAATATGATTGATGATTAAGCATTATAGGCTTATAGACATACCCGGAGAATGACCTATAGTTTAGGGTATACATAAATGTTTCATGTTAGTATGGAAGATTCTAAAGGATGTATGACGAAGTTTATGATAGAAGGACTTAGTTGAACCGGAACCAAAAAGTTTGTAGGAGAAACAAAAGAGATGATTACAAGGATAGCAGATTGAGTATCGTAGCCAGAGCAGCTACATGTTATAGTTTGATCGGTTGGATGATTTTTAATTTCGAGGACGAAATTTTTGTAAGGTGGGTAGGATGTAAGCCCCCTGAATTTCAGGGTTTATTTTTATTTTTCTGAATGAATTATTATCGATAAATATTTTATTTATTTATTTGTTTAGATCATTAATGTACCTTTCTATGACTTTGACTTCTGGAGCGTCAGGGATACCAATCTCTGTAAACTCTCTTCATGAATTTTGAAGTAGGCAAGATTATCTTCCTGTTGATATATCGTGTCCCACTTGAACTCGTTCCCTTGTGCTCTTTTTGTATCGCGCAAGTTCGGGTCAACTTAGACCGATTAATCGTTGAATAATTATTCCCACTTTTATTTTTGATCTTCGTTTGCACGCCACCGTGACTTTTAATTTAGGAGCACCAGACCAGTCGTTTTCTCAGAACCAACTTCTCATAAATGATCTACTCGAGACGCTCTTCGCCCATGACCTTCGTGTCCCACTCAGACACTCCATTTTGTGCTCCATTTCTTTCGCACAACTTTCGGTTCAATTTAGGCCGATTTATTGTCTACCGTAAAACTTGATTTAAATTCCAATTTAATTTCAGGACCCGACATCGATCCAACCTAGTCGACCCAAAGTATGGACGTGGCCCACATGAAGCCTACTACCCACATGAAACTTGTGTCCCATTTATTGGAGTCCCCGTATATTATTTATTTACCCATGATTATAAATCCCTATTTTTAATTTAATTATTGCACCTGGTCCGATTTTGACCCGACCCGGTTCGACCGAACCCGAACCCAAGCTCCATGTTGCCCTTTCATGACTGCCCAAGTACCTTACATAATTTTCCTATTTTTTTTCCATTTTGAAAATATCTTTCTCTCTCCACTTTATATATATATATATATATATATATATATATATATATATATATATATATATATATATATATATATATATATATATATATATATGTACATATATATATATATATATATATATATATTATATATATATACAATCTCTCTCTCCTCTTATTCAAACTAACACCACAACCCATCCCCTCTCCTTTACAGCACCCCCCCAACAACAGTGGCCGACTTTCCTTCCTCTCTCTCTATAATATCTCTCTCTCTCACTCTCTTTTATACACACACCCACACAAAAGCAAACTCCCTCTCTCTCCTCTAAACAAACCACACACACACTCCTCCCAGCACACCACAGCCGACAGCCCCCTCCCCCATGGCTGCCGACCACCACCACCACCGCCGTGAACTTCACCACCACCATCATCCTCCCTCTCCTCCTCCTACTCTCCACCACAACCACCACCATGCATCACCACCACCATAGCTCTCACCATGCACCCCCGCCACCTTCGCCACCACCGGCGACCGATGTTGCAGCCACCCCTGCCGCCGACGCCATGCCCGGCCAGGTGGCCCCGCCCCCGCAGCAGCCGCGCATGCAGCGTTCGTAGCAGCAGCAGTGAGCAGCAGTGGCTGCCGCGCCACGCCACCCCGCGCGCGCATGGGCGCATGGCGCACGCCACCGCGGTCAGCCACCGGCCACCGGCGACCCCCCTCCACCGGCGCGCGACCCCAGGCGACCTCCCCCGTTCCACCACCGTCCTCCCCGATGCGCTGAATAGGCTATTCGTGCGTTTTGAACGGAATCCCGTCGGCTGCGCGCGAGTTTTGAAATCGGAAATGGCACTCCGTCGCAGCAAGTTCGTGCGCATTTTCTGGGAGATCCGACCGTTGGATCGATGAACTTTTTACTCCGTCGCAATCTCGGTATATCCATCTTCACTCCTGTCAATTTTCACCCATTAATTTTGTCGTTTGATACCTCAAAACTGGCCACCAAATTGACGTTTTAAATTGAACTATTTTTGGACAGTTTCGTGATGCCAACTTCGTAGGTTCGTATCTTCGTCGTCGCAGCTCCGTTTTGCTTGCCGTCTATTCCGCTGCACAGCTGGTATAACACTCTTCTTGTCTCCTTTAGGTTTCGTTTCATTATAAGCACGTTTGGATGGTTGAATTTGACGCCAAAGTTGGTCATCCGAATTCTTTAATTTGTACTTGTAAAATTTCATCTTTGAACCCGGGACTCCGGATTTAATTTCTGACACCACCAGTAGACTCGTGGCGTCGTTCTGGCATGTTTTCATATAAAATTTGCTTGATTTGGAGAACGTGGGCCCTGGCACGTATTTCGGTACAAAGCGGGTCCCACTTTTCGAGTCAACGGGTCACTTTGAGATCGGCTCATCGGAATCCCATTCCGGATATACCGTTGAGTTCGTATCGTCATTCTGAACTCGTTGACATATAATTTGCTGAGTTTTGAAGACATTTGCTCCGACACGCATTTCCGTGCAAACCGGATACCAAGTGTCGCGTCAACGTATTATTTTGAGATCGGCACATCGAAATCCTATTCCGGATATACCGTTGGATTCGTATCGTCATTCTGGATTCGTGGACATATAATTTGCTAGGTTTTGTAGACTTCTATCTCGACACGTTTTTCGGTACGAAGTGTGTCCAACGGCAGATATTATTTTGGTCCGAAATTACCGTTTTGTCCCTGTGTCCAAATTGGACTTATGGGTAGGCTATCCTAGCTTATTTGACCATTCTGGACACGTTGATGATATTTATTTTATCATCCGACAACATCTGTAGATTTTGCTTATGTATTATCCTTAATTTATAATTAATTATTTTTCCAAAAATTGTTACTTTCTGGTTTTGAATTTTTATATATATTTTAATTGCTGTAAAAATCTGGGAAAAATTGTATTTAAATACTATGTTAATTTAGCTAATTTATTATAATTTTTCCAGTATTTAATAAGTAATTTTGGTATTTTATAAAAATGGGAAAACAGAACTCATTTTCAGTATATTTATGTTTGCTGATTTTTATAAATATCTATGAGGGTTTATAAATTCCAAAAAAATTAGTATAAATTTCTATAATTAACAAGGATCATTTTGGTACTTTATTTTATATAATATTGATCTTTTTGTCTATCTCAAAAATTGTTGGAACTTAATGTACAGTTTGATTTATTTATTGAATAGTTACGACTTTCAATATTTTGTGTTGTTTTGAGTTATAGACGTATTGGACCTCACCCCGCACTAGTGTAAAGATCCTAGGAAGTTAGTTTGTGTATAGTGGCACTCCACATTAGACTTTTTATGCTAGGTCCCCACTTGACTAGTTTGACTAAAATGTTTGATTAGAGTTGACTTTGACCTAGATTGGCTTAGAAATCATATAGATTGTATTAGTTCTTTCGTTTACTTTCATTTTGGACATGTCATAACTGTATTACTCTATTTTAGGACATTGTGACCCTGATACAGACATCTGATATTACACTACTCTTTTTAGAGTATCAGGCGAGTACATTCTCTGATAGTTCTCTCATTTATTTGTCAATTACTGTATTTCAGTTCTAGTTAGTTCTATGTGATTCTCTGTATCAACACGTATGGATATTTCTGGATTCATGTATCGACACATACCTTACTTGCTGGCCTCTATTACTGGAGTCATTGGAATCATTCCGGAATTATTTCTGGAATCATCATGTATTGGCCAGACTCATCTCGATTCTTTTGTCGATTTTGGATTCACTTGCTGTACGGGGAAATATTGAGTAAGACATGTAGACATACCCCCAATCCGAAATCTTCCACAGGAATCTACCGAAAGCATAGCCATCTCTTGCCTGATCAGTGAGAGATGTGCCTGATACCTACAGCCATTTACATGTCGACCTCGGTATTTTAAAACACACTGTTAGATCATAGTTGGACTCACCCTGGATTCATTGATCATTGTTGGACTCATCTTGTACCGGAAATTATCTGGTATCGGATTATATGGACTGGACTCACACTGGGATTACATTAGACTTATATCGTACTGTCTGGACTCATACATGTTATTCTAGTTCAGTTAGCTTTTATTACAGTCTTCATTGCCATGATTCTTCTCTTGTTTTAGTTACCTTTCTTTTCTTGTATCTTACTATTTCTCTATGCCATCATTACCTGTATAAAACTGCCATGCTCATCAATAAAACTGTCTATAACTGCTTTAGAGTTCTCTGTCATTTACTTGGGTTTTCTAGATGGGTTGTACTCGTTCCTGTCCTGATTGGACCTGTTAAAAATATTACAGATGATAGTCCTGAGGATACATGCCCTACTTACCATGGACCTGGCCTTAGCTCCAGAAGAGGCCCCAGCGGGGAACCTTGCTTAGTTATCTTTCATGTGTTTTGGGACTTAGACTTTGGTCTGTACTTATATTTGGATACTGGACTTTGTCTCCAGTTAGATACTTAGAAGTGTATTATTAAATCTGTGTTTGTTTACCTTCGCTTATAGATGCTGTGTTGTGATGAACATTTAAATGTGATTTTAGAACTGTTAGTAGCTTAGATCCTTTATTGTCTATTCTTAGAACAGCTTACTACGTTTTAACAAGCGTAGGCTGGACATGGCTCGGCCCGGCCCAACAATTTGGGTAACGGGTCGTGACAGTTGCTGCTAGTACAGCAGTGGGACTTAACTACCAACAGCAACATTAACACTACTTATGTGCCAATAGCAGCAATAAAGCATAACAGCCAATAGCAGCAATAGCAGTAGGTGAAATAGGTGCAGTGGCAGCAACAACTAGCTGCTTGGCCTTGCTATGCCAAGCAACAGACAGCAGTATCACTGCTTGCTTTGTCAAGCAACAGCTAGCAGCATTAGAGCAAAGGCAGAAAGCAGTAACAGCTTAGCTTCATAGTGGGTATGGGATTAGAGTGTACCTAAAACAACTAGATAAGTGTTATATGTATGGATAGGTATTCACATAGGTATATACCTATAGCAATATAAGGGTAGTTGTGTATATGTGTATAGGCCTAGATATCTAAGATAATCCTATAGGACTAACATGTAGCTACACATGCATATGTGAATTAGGGACATGGGTACATAGGGTAAGTAGATATGAAGGAAATGTAAGAGTAAGGGTAATAAGGTAACCATGGTATTGATATATACCTTATAACATGGGTAATAGGTCTAGTGTAGATATAGATATGGGTATACCTATATAACATATGAATATGATATGGTATAGGCATATGGTGTTTTCCATAAATAAATTCACTTTATTTATTTTGTATCTGAGAAAATTACAACTGTAGGAATCTAATCTAGAAGACGATTACTTTATCCCTTGGACGATGCGATGAAGAAAACTCGAACTTTGAAGAACTTGGACAGCAACTGGGCAATCTCTCTGTTCTCTCTGAAAAATGACTGTGTCTCTGATGAAGATGAAGAAACTCTTTTTTATAGAGTTCAGGATAACTGTCCTTAAGCATACGCTCAGGTAGTTACTTGACGTGTGCATAACTGCAGGGACGCATGGCGAATTCTGATGGAGACACATTAGCGTGCGGTTGAAAGTAGTGGAGCATGTTCAGGAGAGATTGATGGCCTGGATGCCACGTTGCATAACTTCTAGAGAAGTGGATAACTGGTACAGGACACGTGAGAACGTGTGTTGACTGTAATCCTGGATATGGTTGCTGTAATACGCTGCCTCGTTGAAGGAGAATTTATACGCTGACTTGGACAGTGTAGTGCCATAGGAAATCCATACGCTCACTTTATGGGCAAGGAGTCATGTGAGGTCATACGCTCACTTGGCTGGGTGAAGAAGGAGTCATGTGAGGTTGATACGCTCACTTGGCTGGATGAAGAAGGAGTCATGTGAGGTTGATACGCTCACTTGGCTGGATGAAGAAGGAGTCATGTGAGGTTGATACGCTCACTTGAGAAGTGGCCACGTGGCTATCATCAATCTTCTTTGGTACACCATATCTTCCCATTACTGACAAAATCTTCTCGAGTGTCGTGACTGCGGATTTGACGGCTGACAGACTGTCAAAACTGACAGTAATAATGGCTTTTGTATTTATGAAGGCTGCTGAGTTGTCCTCGTGAAAGATAAAACCGACTCTTCGAACAACCTATACGACGGTTACTTTTCTCGTGACAGCTGTCTTTGCACGAAAGATGAAGTGTCAGATTCATTCCTCATTTAAACATATGCTGTGCTGTCACTTCAGTAAATAATAAAATATTTACTGAGCGTATGGCTTTTGAATGAGCGTACAACTCTGAATTGAGCGTATGGCTTCAACTGACATCTGTCTTTAAGCGTATGGATGAAAATGACAGCGTGTCATAATTTTCTACATCCTACAAGACCCCCTTCAAAGTTTTCGAACTTTATGAGTTTCAAAAGTTCGAAATTACTTTGAACAGAAAGTGGGAATGAGTCCTGACACGCTGGCATGAGTCTGTTATCTTCCTCAATATCAGTGCAATTCTTTAGGAATTTTGTTTAGAAAATATCCGCCGTTTTGAACTTCTTTCTTTCTTCTATAAATAGGTCTCCCAAAACCTATTTTATTTCTTTACCAGAGCTTTTGCCTTCAAGAGAGAAAAGAGCTTTCAGAAACTCAAGATCTTTTTTCTTCTTCTTCGTCTTCAACTCCATCTCCATTAATGGCACCCAAGATTGATGCTGCTGCGAAAGGAAAGGGGAAAGCCCCTGAAGAGTCATCTCATCCTGCCGTCGACACTGCCACTACCAAGAGGACGGCCAGTCAGCGTGTTTCGCACAGTGAACGGCTATTGAAACCTCTTTATGGTGAGGACGAAGATGATGATGAACAAATAACTATTCCCTTTTTAGGGCTCTGGTTAGAACAAAACTCAGAAAATGTACCCCTCTTTAGGGTCAATACGTCAGCAAATACGCTTCCCTCTTTAGGGTTTAGCTGTATTCTATATTTTTCGTTTTTACGAAAAGTATGTTTGGAGCGTATATCTGTAAGATACGCGTATTTTTGATAGAGATATCAAAATACACTATCTTTTAAAAGAATGTTCTATGGCAATTTGTCTCATTGAGATACGCTAACTCCTGTGTTAACGTAAACTTTTGATGATCATCTTGTCAACCATACGCTGATATACTCAAACTGATCATAAACTGAACTTAAAAAACCATTCACTTAAGATAAAATACGCTTAAAGGAAACTGAGCGTATGCTGAACCTTGAGTCTGCCATACGCTTAAAGAAAACTGAGCGTATGCTGAACCTTGAGTCTGCCATACGCTTAATAAAAACTGAGCGTATGCTGAGCTGTACGCTTAGTAAAAACTGAGCGTATGTTGAGCTTTATCATCTCTTGACATTGAAGATTTTTAATACTTTATTCTTCATTTGCAGTGGATATTCTGGCTCAGGAAGCAGAATTTGAAGGAAGTATGGGAAATAATTATAGAAGTGATCTATCACATGTTTATTTTCCCCAATTTGACGGACCTTCCACAAGAATAGCTCTGTTGACCAATCAGGAGGATAATACTTTGCTGAACCTAATGAGTGGACTGCCGTTACAAAGTGTAGATGGTGTTGCCCATTTGAAACCAGCATTTCTTTTTGGAGATGCTATTGACATGAATTTCCAGCCTGCTCTGGACAAAGTATCATACAGTTACTATAGGGATGGTGATGTAAATCAGCCTATGTATTTGACTGGTTTGACAAAGATTATCAACATAGCCCGTTTATTCCATTCGGGCCAGCAAAGACAGATGAAGTGGGATATTACTCCATTCCGACAAGCTAAGGCTGGATGGATTGGATATCGTCAAGGAAGGTTCCGCAGTGGTACTGAACCGCATGTCACATCTCTGCGAGGACTGTTACCTGCCACCATCCCTCCTGAGGACTCGGCACTGCTGAAGCCAGTCAGAGTCCCAATTTTTGCCAATGAATTTGTTCAATTAAAGAATGCCATCTACCCAAAACAGTCAATGAGGCTGACTGGTCTAGTAAATCCAGAGAACACTAGATGGAATGCTCTAGTGAGATGGATTTTGCGGAACTTCGGTGCACAGTTGAAGGCGATAGGTTTATATGATGCCATTAAGTGTACTGCTTATGGTTTCAAACCAAACCCAGATCTGTTTTTGGCATTAGCGGAGAGATATAACTATCGGACTGGCACCTTCATGACCCCAAAGGGCGAGATGGGATTCGCCCTTCATGAAATGGCATATATATCTCAGCTACCCACGGCAGATTTGCCATATGAAGAATATATCCCTTTTGTTGACGAAATGAATAAGATTTCTGCAGCCAACCCACTAATTCTTTATGTATTTGAAGAATTAATGTGTCATTACAGCATCTGTAAAGCTTTTTATAAAGGACAAGGTGGAGAGGGGGACTCCAATTGCTATTTTTCGAAGTGGATGGCTTATTTGTTTCAAGGCCGCACTGACGAAGTCCAAAAGAAGAAAAAGACCGAGCAGTATGTCGAAAAATTCAAGCCCTTGAGTCAAGCCGAGATTAACAGATTAATCCGGGAGACTAATCATGATGACATTGTCGTCGAAGAAGACATCAACAGCTACAAGGCCGGTGATAGATTAGAAACCTATATTAAGCAGGGTGGCCGAGAATTGTCCGATGAAGGTCATCTGGCCGGTTTCATATCTCTTTGGCTGAGGAAATTCGTAGTTCCTGGTACCTGTTCGGCAGATAGGATGCACAGAGGAGTCGTCTTCGCAGCAGTCCGTCTGGTTTTTGGGTATAAAATGGATCTATTAACGGCAATGACCTGCCGTCTGAATGCCGGATTAAGGGCATACACAGATAGGATGTTCGAATTGGCACGGAAGAGCTTGACGTCCTTTCCCCGGGTAGAAATGCCCTTTACATACTTGTTTGGATGGCTGCTTCTTCATTTTGAATCTCTGATGAGCGCTGGGATGGCTAGGCCAGATGACACTTTCCTTGAAAGATACAAGCACATACCGAAATGGAGATATGATACTTTAACTGATTGCAGAACCATCTTGAACAGGGGAGAGCTCTGGAGCTTCGCTTGTGTTCCTCCCCCTATTGGTTATGAGACCATGCCCGGGAGATTGATTGACGGCGTTGGTGCTAATGAGTTGGATGATGTCCAACATGAATGGCTAAAGAGAATCAGGCCATCTCATTTAATTTGCCGTCGTGACGACATCACATATATAGAGCCATATCTTCCGAGCAGATTTGCTCGTCAATTTGGTTACGATCAGTTGTATGTGGGCAATGCAACGACATGTTTTGCTCATCAAGGCGGGTTGGTTGATGGTGCCAGAGCTTGGCTATATTACATTGCCAAAGGTACAGGGGCTACCTTTTCTATGCCAGATCCGGTCAACTATCGGAGAGGAGCTAAGATATTGGCGTCCTATGCCAGATTTTATGTATCAGCTAATACCTTTGACGAAAAATTTAGCATCTTAGGTAAAAGCTTTATTCATGTTGAAAAGAAATCAACTAAATCCGCCTTGCCTAGGGATTGTCACGACAAAGAAGATCCTCTGGCCACCGATGAAGTTGATGATGATGTTTTGGAAACTTTCTTCTCTGATGACCTTCATCAACCATTACATGTGCCTATCGGGAGTGCTGAAGAAAGTATATCTGTTGATAATACACCGAAGAGGAAGAGGAGTAAAGATACTGCGGGTCCTGCCGCAAAAAGAGCTACTCGAGCGGAGACTCGAAGTCGCGAAGGAATTTCTATTCCCGGGAATTCTCCTGTTTCTGAACGAGCCAGAAATATTGATGAAACAGGTAGTGATCCATTAGACACTTATCCTACTGTTCCTTTAACCAGAAGAATAGGAAGGAAAGTAATAGTTTCAAAAACTAAATCCATAATTTGTCTGGATGCAGAGAGTCCCACAGATCGTGCTATGCGATTGGCTGCAGAAAAGCAAACTACTTTTGATTTCTCTGTAAAGACAGAAGAAAAAGATATTCCTGAAACTGCTGGGTCTTCTAGACATTTTGATGTAGGCTCAGTTCCACCAATAGCCGATGATGCGCAGGAAATTAGTCAACCTGCGGTAGAGGCCGAGCATCAGACTGAAACGGCTAATGACTTACTGATTTCGGGAGAATCAGTGAAGGAAGCCACTCCTCTCAATCCAATTGTTGAAGCTTCGGAGAGCGAACAAGTTGACTATGAACCGTCGTCTTATTCTTCTGGAGAAGAAGACATGGAGATAGACGATGAATCATTGTCTAAAATACCAATAGATGCACTGAAAACCATTGGTCAGCACTCTGGGTTAACACCAGAACCGGAGAGGCATTTGGAAATTGAGGTTCAAATTCCGAGTACTTCTGGTGCGGGAAGCAGTGAAATAAATCCCATGTCAGAAAGTACTCTGAACAGACTAAGAGCCGGATTGAATGATCCGAAGGAGACTGAATATGAACCAACTCCAGGTAATATTTTATTCATCAAAGTTTTGTCTTGTCTCTGCTTTATTATCTTTTGGTTTTGATCATGCTTCTTTTATTTCAACAGCTGTAGGAACTGCAACCGGCTATGAGTTCTACTCAAGCCCCACTTGTTCAAACTGAGGTGGGTGAGAGGAGTTCCCATCTGCCGAGTTCTCCAAGGGTACTAACTTCAGCTCCAAGAATAGAAGCTCCTCCTGCTCCTTCCCCTACTATTGCAGCGACTCCCAGTTTTGACACAGGGATAGCCAAAGTCATGAGGATGTATTCAGATATTATTTATACATATCTGGATACATATTCGAGGCGACTCATGAAAGATGAGACTATGCCCTTTTCGAGTCTTCGAGAGGCGACTAGTTTCCCATGTTCAGCCTTGAGACAATCTGGTTATGAGGCTCAATGTGTCTTCTTTGAACATCTCTTGAATGATTTAGAAGCCAACATCCAAAATATTGGGAGATTAAGAAGGAGGATATTGAGTCTCTGACTGCAGCTGAAATTTCTCAATGGGAGAGCGAAGCTCAAGCTCAACATATTGCTCTGACAGATTTCCTCATTCAGTCTTCTAAAGAATTAATGGCAAAAGATGAAGATATGTTAAATACTCGTCAGAATATGGAGCGTTTAGAGAAAGATGAATCGTCAAGGGCTGAAGATCTTAGAAAGTTGAGGGAAGAGCTAGCTCGTCTCCAAAAACAAATTGCCTCCGTGGAAGAAGAACGATCAAAGATTGCAGCTGATCGTCAATCTGAAGCTGAACGTTATCAATCTTTACAGGAAGAGCGGGAACAGATGCAAACCCATCAGATTGAAGAGACCAACCGCCGAAGTTCTATTGTTGCGGAATATGATCAACGGATGATTGTATCTGAAACAGCAGAGCGTCTCAAGAAAGCTCATGATGAGAAGATGAATAATGTAATTGTTCATATTCAGGAGATAATCGCTCCTCCAAAATAGATCATATATTGAAGTCTTGATACTATTGTAATCAATGTTCCGAATTTGATTGAAATGAATATCTTTATTTGACTTCGATTTTGTGGATGATATTTTTGTAGAAAACATGTTCAGAGGTAAATGATACATGACATATTTCAGTAGAATAGAATATACAAATAAACTTTGTAACTCTATCATGATATTAAACCAAAGGTAATTTTAGTTTAATACTGGTGAGAGAAAACAGAATTCAGATATAAAGATGTCTTTGGATTCTATTTTCCATGATCTTTGAACTTGGAAATCAAAAGACTAAATATCATTTTCATATGATAGAAAATATGATACATACTGAGATAGAAAATTCAGAGGTGATATGGACATGATTTTCTATACAAGATCTTTATTAAATCCACTGGAAATCTAATAAGACAAAATATCAAATTCTCTGGGAAAATGATACATGGTAGAATATCAGTTTCCGCTGGGGATAATGACATCGAAATAGCTTTTGTAGAGAAGAATAAATTTTTGATTTTACACTTGCTGGGGAGTAATGAAAATATTATTTATACATAATATTTCTTTAAGAATTTGCCATTGATAGGCATCATTGTGACTTTCCCGTCCATAGAGGCAAGCTGATATGCTCCATTAGAGAAGACTTTGTTTACTACGAATGGGCCTTCCCATTTCGCGTCAAATTTGCCTTTGCTCATATGTGTCATGGTCATCGGACGTCTGACAGTAAGGACCAATTCTCCCTTTTGATATGTTCTGACTTTGACTTTCCGATTAAAAGCTTTTGAGATTCGGGCTTGATATAGCTCGATATTTTGTTACGCATACAATCGCTTTTCATCTAGAGCTTCCAACTCTTGAAGTCGAAGACGATCATTATTCTCTGTTGTAAATTCATTGGAGATTGCAACTCTCAAAGAAGGAATTTGTATCTCGAGGGGAAGAACAGCTTCACACCCATATACCAAAGAGAAAGGTGTACATCCGGTCGCATTGCGAACTGTGGTGCGATAAGCCCATAAACATTCACCAAGCTTCTCACTCCAGTTACGTTTATTGGAAGAAACGAACTTTTTCAAGAGTTTGATGATTGTTTTGTTGAAAGCCTCTGCTAGTCCATTGGCTGCTGGATTATATGCTGTAGAAGCCAGATTATTAATCCGATAATCATCACAGAATCGAGTAAATTTCTGGCTGACGAACTGTGGTCCATTATCATGGATAATACGCCGAGGAACACCAAATCGATAGATGACATGATGTTTGACAAAGTTGATAACATTAGAAGTCTTGACTTCAGATAACGGGATTGCTTCAGCCTATTTAGAAAAGTAATCAGTTATTGCTAGAATAAACCGATGTCCTTTTGATGATGGTGGATTGATAAGACTGATGACGTCCATGCCCCAAGCTTTAAAGGGCCATGATGCCGCTGTTGGGTGTAAGAACTCCGATGGTTGATGGATAAAGTCTGTATAAATTTGACAGGCTTTACATTTTCGAGCATATTGAATGGTATCAGCTACCATCGTGGGCCAATAATAACCCATACGTCGGATACGATCTTGAAGTTTTGGACCTGGCTGGTGAGCTCCGCAGACGCCATCATGTGCTTCACGGATTATCTGTTGTGCTTCTTCACCAGCGATGCATCGAAGGAGAAGGCCATCATAGGCTCGACGATATAGTGTCTTCGTAGTATGATTATAATAGAATCTGAGAGACCGGCGCCGGATAGATGCTGCTTCACTCGGGTTATCAGGAAGTATGTCATACAACACAAAGTCCAGAAACGGACGTCTCCAGTCTTCAGTTACGGTGTCTATTTGTTAGAAAAGACATATTCCATAGTAGAATCGGAAGAAGACAAGGACATTTTGTCAAACTTTAATTCAGCATCAAAGTTGAGAGAATCTTCGTTTGGATTATGGGGAAAAGCCAAAGCCAAATTATTTTCAACGCAGAATAGTTCTCGGTTATAAACCACTATCACTTGCTGACGTCTGATTGGTATGGCTAATACAGCAGCAAGATTAGCCAAAGCATCAGCTTCTGCATTATAGGCTCGTCGAACATGTTCAATAAAGAAACCTTCAAAGGAGGAGGCCATAGAGAGTGCTATTCGATGATAAGGTATCAAATCTTGATGACGAACTTCATACGTTCCTCTGATCTGATTGATGATAAGCTTAGAGTCTCCATAAACTTCTAAATATTGAACATCCAGATGTTTAGCGAGTTGAAGACCAATGAGCAACGCATTATATTCTGCAACATTATTTGAACATGATTGATCTAGAGAATAAGCCCTCTGAATAGTTAATCCCTCTGGGGATACAAGAACAATTCCAACTCCGGCGACAATATTGCCATTAGGACCTATCTAGATGCTCCATCAAAGAATAGACGCCAGGTAGGAACTTCTTCAGAAACCATATTTGAATCCAGAACTTCATCGGGAATCTCATCATATAATTTAGAATCTTCTGGGACTGCATGAGCTGCTAGAAAATCAGCAAGAGCCTGTCCTTTAACTGACTTCTGAGAAATATAATGCATGTCATATTGGGCTAACAAGATTCCCCAATTAGCTAGTCTGGAGTTGAGAATACCAGGTTTCTTCATCATAATCCTGATGGGATTCATTCTGGAAATGACATGAATCGTTTGACCGATAATATAATGTCGCATTTTCTGAACATCAAACATTAATGCTAGGCATTCTTTCTCGATTGGAGAATAACGCGGTTCAGCACCCGTCATTGTGCGACTGAGATAATAAATGGCCTGTTCATGACCATCTTTATTTTTTTGGGCGAGTAATGTACCAAGAGAATGATCCATAGCTCGAACATATAGAAGAAATAGTATTCCCGAGACGGGAGGGTACCAAAACTGGAGGGTTCATGAGGTACTGTTTGATGTCATCAAATGCTTTTTGACATTCTTCGTTCCAGATGAAAGATACACCTTTCTTCAGAAGTTTGTGGAATGGTCTGCAGCGTCCTGATAAGTTGGAAATGAATCTCCTGATATAAGCAATCCTTCCTTGAAATCCTCGTAGCTCTTTTAAGGTGCGTGGAGGACGCATCTCTTGGATGGCTTTGATCTTCTCGGGATCCACGTCTATACCTTTAGCGGTAATGACGAAGCCGAGAAATTTACCACTAGAGACGCCCAGGAAGGACTTAGTAGGGTTCATTTTAAGTTGATGCTGACGCATTAAATCAAAGATAGTCTTCAAATCTTGGATATGATCCTCCTTTCGTCGACTTTTGACTGCAATATCATCAACATAGCATTCGACTATTTTTCGGAGATGTTCGCGAAATATAGTGCTCATTGCTCGCTGATATGTTGCTCCTGCATTCTTGAGACCAAACGGCATCACTGTATAACAGTATGTACCGATTGGCGTTCTGAAGGAAGTGTGTTTTTCATCATCTGGAAACATTTTGATCTGGTTGTATCCCGAATACCCATCCATAAATGACATTCGTTCGAAACCACATGTATTGTCGATCATGACATCAGTAATTGAAAGAGGAAACTCGTCTTAGGACAAGCTGCATTGAGATCGCGAAAGTCTATACAGATTCGGATCTTGCCAGTCTTTTTAAGGACAGGAACGATGTTAGCCATCCAGTCAGGATGTTGTTCCTCTCTGATAAATCCGGAAGCCATAAGCTTGTTGACTTCAGCTTCAATTGCATCCATAATGTCTGGACGAAATCGTCGCTGTTACTGTTTGACCGGTTTAGCATTTGGCATGATATTGAGTTTGTGCATTGCGATCTTCGGATCTAGTCCTGGCATATCCTTGTAGCTCCAGGCGAAGACATCGATATAATCACGAATAAGCTTGATCATGTCTTGCTTATCTGTTTTTGAAAGACTCTCACTGATGAATATTGGTTTAGGAGAACCAGAATTCCCATTGATTATCTAATCTTTGAGCCCATTGTTCCGATTCGGGTGATATTTCAAAATCATCCTCATCTTCATCATTTTCTTGTGGGCCATCAACAGAGACCATATTGATGGATAGAATAGAGCGATAAAGATCGCCAACACTCGTGTCAGAATCCCAAGAGAGAGAATCAGAAGACTCAGATCGTTCATCTTCAGATTGTTCGTCTTTATTGAATTTTGACTCTTCATGGACTATGTTGATAAAGGAAGTAGGAGCAATGTAACCTAAACCACATTTTGTCCTTCCGTATTTTAATGGAGGAATTCAAACAGGCATTCTTCTTCCTTTTCTATTATTGAGACTGGTTCTAAAGTCATAACCCATATTCTTAATGATATTTTTGGATTGTTGACTGTAGCGACGCAGTTGTAACCTTCCAGTATCATCGTTTATGTCATCTTCTTCCAAGTTAGGAGGATTCTGAGGTCCTTTATAGAAAAATATTGGATTTTCTCCCTTCTTTCGACTGGGGACCACAAAGTATGATTTCTGTATAGAGTCTAATGATACGTCTGTATGAAGAGCTTGAACAACCCCTATAGTTAGTGGCTCTAAGCTATTTAGCAATTGTAAATAACTTTGTACATAACCACAAACATCAATATACTGCAAAGGAGATGCTTCATTGATACTAGATGCTGTATTTACAACAGAAGGCTGAGCCTTATTAGACTTAGTCAGATTAACGACAAAGGGGGAAGAAGAAGAACAGTTAGAATTTTTGTTTCGATTAAGATCGATAACAAAAGGCTCAGAAGAGGTGAGCTCCCTTGAAGAAGACCGTGGATAAGTAATACGTCCACTGACTGGAATGACTAGAGTATCTGATCTAGCCTGAGAAGATGGAGGGGGAGTGATGAGTCCAGTGACAGGAATGATCAGCGAACTTTGTGAAGCTTGGGAAGATGGTGCAGTAGTGCGTCCACTGACAGGAATTATCAGTGAGCCCTGGGCAGATGATGAAGTAGTACGTCCACTGACCGGAATTATCAGTGAGCCTTCTTCGGATGATCTAACAGACTGCGGAGGAGTGATACGCCCTTTTACAGGAATAACAAAAGTGTCAACTTTGGATGTCTCATCTTCATTATCCATAGCTTGCAAGACTTTCGAGTATTCATATTTGTACATGCGAGCGTCATTGAAGTAAGCTTCGACTCCTTTGAATGGGTAAAGATCTGCCACTTCTTTTTGAACCTCTCCATTATCATCAACATATTTGAAGCACTGATGAAGGGTTGAAGGAACAACATTATGTTCATGCAAGAATGGTCTTCCTAATAGAGCATTGTATGAGCAACCATGATTGTCGATGATGTAAAAAGTAACCTTAGTACGAAGATCGCCTATTTGAAATTTAAGGCGAATCTTGCCTAAAGGCTCACTTTTTCCTTGATTGAATCCCAAGATGGTAGTGATAGTGCTGGAGAGGCTATGTACAGGTATCTTCAATGCATCTAACATAGCCTTTGGCATAATACTGAGAGTGGATCCTGGATCAATCAATAAACGATCAACCTTCATAGAATCAATATATCCTGTATGATATAAAGGACGGTCATGTCGATTATCCTCTAGCAGCATATCGTCCTGCGTAAAGGTAATGTTTGGAATAAATTCCAATACATTATGGCAATGAGAAACAGGTTCTGTTTCCAACTTCTTGAGAAGAGTTAAGCAGGTTTCTGCTTGCAGCAGTGCTTCACTTAAAGTTTCTCGAGTCTCTTTAGAGAGACGTAAGAGCTCGAAGATTGACAATTTAGCTGGTGTATTGGCTAGTTGAGCCAATATATCAAAATTATAAGGCTTTTCAAGTCCTGTAGGAGATGACTTCTTCAATGGTTTGTCGAAGCGGACTTGTTGTTTGCCTTTGTCAGCTGCTGTTGGTTTAGAAGGAACTGTCTCAACAGGAACATTTAAAGGCTCTTCAGTAGAGACTGGAGTTGAAGCTGTAACCGGAGGAGAACGTCAGAAATTTCTTCAGGAACTTCAGCATAATCTTTCAAATATACTTTTCCTGACCGAGTTCCAGCATGAACTTCAACTTCAGATTCTGGTTCAAGGTCTATGGAAACCATGCTGCAATTCTTTATTTTGCTCTTGGTTCTTTTATGTTTGATGAAAGCTTCATTCCAGAAACCAAGGCCAACACGAGATTGATTGTCTCATGGTGATGGCCAAAGGTGCTCGGAGTCCCTTGCCTGAGTTCAAACCCGGAGCAGTGGCTAGATCATAACCCATCTTCACCATCAATTCATGAGATTATGAACTGTATAAATGAAAAGCAGGTTTGTACCTATCTTCAATTTGAGGTACAGATTTTATCTTCGTAGAGAGTGAATTTTCTGCTGAGATGAAAGTAGAGGTTAGATAAAAATTGGGTGTGAAACTAGAAGTCACATTGCATGACTTAGTCTTCCCGAACTTCTTTTTAGATGAGGAAATCTTCCGAGGAGAAGAGAAAGACGTTTCAAACTCCGTCATTAAATCCGGGTGAATCCACATGATTTCTCCTTTCTTAGTTGTGACAGGAACAAGTCCGTCATTCTGTGCTGGTGGGATGTTTATAACTTCGAGAGTTGCTTTGGGGATAGGAACAATCCCACTTTCCACTATTAAGGGAGGGAAGTCACCGAACTGCATTGAAATTACATTTGTTGTGACTGTTTTGTCTTTGGGTGTTAATGTCACAGCTCCTGATTTAATCATCTCTTGAATCTTCCCTTTTAATACATAGCAAGACCGGATTGTATGACCCGGCATTCTATGATATGGACAGTATTTTGGATGATCTGTCTTATTGGCTTCATCAGGCTTTTTAATTTCTGGCAATTGAATCTTATTACCTTTGAGTAAGCATTCAAAGATACCCTGAACATCGTCATCATCGAAAGAATATTCTTCTTTCGGCCGAGGAGATCTCTGTTGTTGATTTGTTGGAGCTGAAGTAGCTTGGGTAGTCTTTACCTCTTGACTACTGCTTTGGAGATTGACTTCAAGAGCTTCTTTCCCTTTGCGATTGTTGGGTCGAGTACTATTGCTAGCACTCTGATTTGATTCTTTGGGAGCCATTTGTACCCCCAGACCCTTAAAGGTCTCAGCACTGACCTCGGCAGCCTTGGCACTGACGATAAATGAAGGCCAATCTTGGAACTGAGTGGATCCTGTCCACATGCTGATAATTGGTAAGAGGTTCGACTTGCAAGTGTCGATCGTAACAGCATCGGGAGTTCCAAGAGGCATTTTGAGGGCTTCTCTTCTGAATCTCTCAATGAATTCCTCAGTGGTCTCATTATTCTTCTGTTTGATTCTTATGAGGGCCGACATGGTCATATCATTGAGCCCTTCGTAGAATCGTTCAAGAAACATTTGCTTAAAATCGGCAAATGAGGTAATGCACCCATCAGGGAGACTTCTATACCATTCATAAGTCGTTCCTTTGAGACATCTAATGAACACCCGAGTAAGGAGAGCGTCACTTGGTTGCAGTTGATCAGTCATTACTTCAAAATGATTAATGAACTGACTTGGAGAGGTTGTCCCATCATAGAAAGAGATGGTCGGAGGTTTGTATTTTGGTGGATACGATACCTGCTTCCATTCTATCGGATAAGGCTATTTGATGCCTAACCTTTGTAAACCATCCTTCTGTTTGAATGCCTCGAATTGAGTTTTGAGATTCTTCAATTCTTCAGAGATAACTCCCGAAGATAGTGGAGTTGTGGCTTGTAGAGTGTAATTGGGAGGAGGGACTGCAGAATATGTACCACCCCCAGCTCCAGAGTGACTTGGGGTGGTTTGTACAGGAACATTAGATTGTACCCCCGGAATAGTAGAGGGTTCGGGGTTTGGAACAACAGGGGTATTTAATACCACTGGTGGTGCTGTCTGTTGTTGAGCCTGCATTAGAGTGTGCATAGCACTCAATGTATCTGCCATAGCTCGCAATTGTTGTTCTAAAGAAGAAATCCTCTGTTCATGAGCCTCATTGCTAGTCGAAGGTTCATGATCACTTTCTGCCATGTAAGTGGTAATCATTCGAGGAATAGATGATGAAACAGTCTGTTCTGAATCATCACTGTGTGAATCAGTATCTTTTCCAGGGCTTTTTACAGGAGTCAATACTGGAAAATTAGACTCTCCAAGGAAGTCTTCTGTGATCTCCGGATTACCACTTGGATGAGAAGAAGAAGAGGCTCTGGTCAAGGCTCCGGTCCTGGATCGAGTGCCGAGATAAACACCATCTTCAGAGTCTGATATAGCATCAGACCGTATGCTACCCCCAATATTTCTGGAAGTCATGTTGACAGAAGCATAAAGAGGTTCATCTTCATCCAACATTGGTTCATATTGAATCCGTTCGAAAACAGATTGTCTTTTTGGTGAACAACAATATTGGATGACAACCCGAGGTTGGAAGTCACAACCATGCTTTTCATGGCGAATATGGGCAATGTCATAGCCAGATGGAGTGTCAATTCTCTGTTTATTTTGCAAATATTCTCGAAGATCTGTAGGAACAAGATTGGGAAGTATTGAAGATAGTTTCTGTGTAGAAACTTGTCTTTTGTTCTTCTGTCTTCTTGGTTCCTGAGTGTATAAAGACTGATTAATTTGAGCCACATAGTTCTTGGCATATTCTGCATCAGGGTCTAATATACTTGTCTCAGTGGAACCGAACCGATTCTGATTAAGCTTATTACGAAGATCCGTGGGAGATTTGACTTTGATATCAGTCTTGGATACTTGTAATTTGCCTTTCTCAGACCGAGAAATTTTGAGAGAAGGAAGATGAGTATTATTCTGACTAGGAGTCGGTAATAATCCATCTTTGGAGGAATTAGCCAAAAGGCGTTTTCCATTGTTTGATCTAGTAAGAGTACTAGTCAAATTAACTCCAGAGGTAAAGACCTTAGGAGTAGAGGAGTTGACTAAGAGTCTTTCTCCTTGGTTGGCACAAGATGTGCAAGTTGAGGGGGAATCATTTGTATGTTCTGTGGAAGAGAACCCCCAATCTGATTTTCAGAAACAGTCAAAGGACTGTATTTGTTAGCATACGTTGACTTCAATTTGGACTTTTGGTCATACGCTGCCTTTTTATTAGCATACACTGGCTTTGGCTCAGCGTACGCTGCCTGATGTTGGCTTTTGTGCGCTGCTTTTGCCGTACGCTGCCCTTTGAATGCCATACGCCCAGAGTCATCAATGGCTAAAGAGCCGACTGCTGTCGTAAGAATAGAGGGAGAAGGGACCTTGACATGTCCAGAGATGGTTTTCCTTGTACACGCTGACATGGTTAAAGAACCAACTTTGTCAGTGTGACTAGGAGAAGCTACTGTTGCCGTGTTCCGAGAAGCCGAAGTGTGCTTCATGGAAGTTGAAGACGTGTTCTTGTCAGCATAAGAAGTGACAGAAGCGTCTTGGACTGCTGCAGAAGACTTAGGGACATAGATGGAGTGTCCCTTCTTCTTGGCAACAGGAAGAGCGGAGGAAGCAGTGCGGCCCTCCTTCGCCTTGAGCATTTTTTCATAAGCCGATTGGTCGAATTGTACAACCATCGTCTTCTTCGTCAAGCCGATCGACGAAGTATCGTATTGAGTTGTTGCTATCTCATTGGAGGAGAAAGCTTTCCCCAGCAGAGTCGCCAATTTGTTTTCCATAAATAAATTCACTTTATTTATTTTGTATCTGAGAAAATTACAACTGTAGGAATCTAATCTAGAAGACGATTACTTTATCCCTTGGACGATGCGATGAAGAAAACTCGAACTTTGAAGAACTTGGACAGCAACTGGGCAATCTCTCTGTTCTCTCTGAAAAATAACTGTGTCTCTGATGAAGATGAAGAAACTCTTTTTTATAGAGTTCAGGATAACTGTCCTTAAGCATACGCTCAGGTAGTTACTTGACGTGTGCATAACTGCAGGGACGCGTGGCGAATTCTGATGGAGACACATTAGCGTGCGGTTGAAAGTAGTGGAGCATGTTCAGGAGAGATTGATGGCCTGGATGCCACGTTGCATAACTTCTAGAGAAGTGGATAACTGGTACAGGACACGTGAGAACGTGTGTTGACTGTAATCCTGGATATGGTTGCTGTAATACGCTGCCTCGTTGAAGGAGAATTTATACGCTGACTTGGACAGCGTAGTGCCATAGGAAATCCATACGCTCACTTTATGGGCAAGGAGTCATGTGAGGTCATACGCTCACTTGGCTAGGTAAAGAAGGAGTCATGTGAGGTTGATACGCTCACTTGGCTGGATGAAGAAGGAGTCATGTGAGGTTGATACGCTCACTTGGCTGGATGAAGAAGGAGTCATGTGAGGTTGATACGCTCACTTGGCTGGATGAAGAAGGAGTCATATGAGGTTGATACGCTCACTTGAGAAGTGGCCATGTAGCTATCATCAATCTTCTTTGGTACACCATATCTTCCCATTACTGACAAAATCTTCTCGAGCGTCGTGACTGCGGATTTGACGGCTGACAGACTGTCAAAACTGACAGTAATGATGGCTTTTGTATTTATGAAGGCTGCTGAGTTGTCCTCGTAAAAGACAAAACCGACTCTTCGAACAACCTATACGACGGTTACTTTTCTTGTGACAGCTGTCTTTGCACGAATGATGAAGTGTCAGATTCATTCCTCATTTAAACATATGCTGTGCTGTCACTTCAGTAAATAATAAATATTTACTGAGCGTATGGCTTTTGAATGAGCGTACAACTCTGAATTGAGCGTATGGCTTCAACTGACATCTGTCTTTAAGCGTATGGATGAAAATGACAGCGTATCATAATTTTCTTGGATATGGTTACATATGTATACATGTTATTGGTAGATACATGTGGTAATAGATAATGGGTATAACTAGCATAAGTAGATGTTATATATATATATAAGTTATACTCAATACCTAGTGATATTAACTAGATTGGCTAGTATTGGCCTAGAAACATAGGAGTGACCTAGTTTTGACTAATATTGACTAGTTTGACCCTAAAAGTCAATCCTTTAGGAAATTTGACCTAGTTTGACCATAGAGACGAGGTATTGACCTAGTTTGACTTTTATGAACTAGAATTGACCTAGAAATCATATTTCAATTTAGATATCAATGATTATCACTCCAAAATACCAATTGACATTGATATTCCATAGTTAGGTCTTTGAGGCACTGTTACGGATATAGTTTGATACTTCATCCTAGATTCCAGTCGAGTACATTTCTCTGTTGGTTTTTATTTACTTGGTAGTGGCTATATCACATGTTCAATAAATGTTTTACTTGATCTTCGACACGATAGTACACGAATTTGTAGTATATGGATTTTGATAAGGAACTGTTACTTTTAGTTTATTCGACCATGTGCTCATTGTACTCAAGAATAGATCATGTACAATGATATTATACTGTGACATGTCGTGATTCAGATCCATGAGTATCAGTCAGGGGAAGAAAAACTACAAGTTGGTTATGTGATTAACCTTTAGTATAGCTCGTGTGCATACCAATTATACATCTCATGTATAATTAAGTATTATCTTAGTAGCTCTTGTGCATTCCCAAGCCGATCACATAATGAACTTATATTTCAACATGCATAGCTTGGACTCTTAAATATATTGCTTACTGTTCACACCATATCTCTATGTATTATTATTATTACCATCTGTTTCCTATGTATACATGTATATTCCAGTTATATTACATGTTTATTGATTATATATTCATCATTTATTTATTTTCATTATTTTTTTTATTCTCTACCATATAGTGGGACTGCTTTCAGAGATTTGTGCTTCGCTTCTGAATGGATAATATTTTTCAAAGGATCTTGAGGACTTTTGTCCCACCTTTTATGGATCCAAAGTGGATAAGGAGTATATACAAGAGCCTCCATTGGAGCCAATACCCATTGAGGAGGCACCACCAGTAGTGACTTAGCTAGTTAGCTATTACTACTGGATTTGTCTCCAGCTTGAGACAATGGGATGCTATTATTTTTATGACTTATGTTTATGTTGAGAGAGGTAGACTCTTAGACTCTGGATGTAGATTTGGTTTATGTTTATGTTCTAGACTTCTATTGGATTCTCATTTCATATCTTGTCATTGTCGTGCCATTATCTTCCTTATAGTTTACTGTGATTGAGTATGAATATATTATTATATTATCCTCCTTTGGAGATGAGATATCATTGACAGGTTATGATATATACATTCATGAGATATGTTAGTTAGTATTGTTGACATAGACATCATTCTATCGCCGATGCTGTTGCATAGACTGGACGTACCCACCTACTCGTGCCTTCATTCTGGGTGCGCGTGGTGACACTGAGTACGACCCAGACATAGTACTTATTTAATAACTTGCCATTGATAGACATCATCATCAGGTCTTCATTAGGATTTGTAGCCTGTAAGTATCGTTCGATTGTACATCATGGAGGCCACATTCTGAATCCTCTATCGCAAAATCGATAGAAGGTGCGACTTACGAATTATGAATCATTATCGTGAATGATCCGCCGAGGCAAGCCAAACTAGTAGATTACGTGATGCCTGATCAAAGCAATCGCGTTGGAGTCTTCACTTCTACGAGCAGTATTGCTTCTTCCTATTTAGAAAAGTAATCGGTTATAGCAATGACAAACCGATATCCTTTCGTCGAAGGTAGACAGATTAGACCAATTATGTCCATACCCCAGGCTTCGAAGAGCCAGGTGGCGAGTCTCAGATGCAGGAACTCTAAAGGTATGTGGATGAAGTCTGTGTGTGCCTGACACATCTTACACTTTTTGGCGTAATCCACAACGTCCATGATCATTGTGGGTCAGTAGTATCCGATGCGACGAAGACGGTCATGTAGCTTAGGACTCCGTTGGTGTGCCCCGTAGGTACCGTCATGCGCTTCTCGGAGTGCTTGCTTGGCTTCTGCGTCAGTTTGACAACGCAGCAGGAACCCGTCATACGAGCAGCGATATAAGATTTTGGTGGCCTTTTCGTGTAGAACCGGAGAGCCTTCGGACAGAAACAGCTTCCCTTGGGTCGTCTTGAAGTATCATGCACTTCATAGTCAATAAGGGCGAACCTCCAGTCTTTGATGTCAATATTGTCTTTGCAAAGTAGGTTTGGCATATTTGCAAACTATCTTTGTGCACACCAAATCTCGACTGGTCACCGTGACTGAGTGTTAAACTTTGGCCGGGATGGCCAATAAAGCAGCTAGGCTAATAAGGGCGTCGGCTTCGCTATTTTGCAGCCTAGGCACATGTTCTATATAGAACATAGTAAAGGTAGATATCATATTGATCGTCGCTTGTTGGTAGGGGATTTGATCCTTATGGCAGACCTCTTATTCTCTTCAAATCTAGCTCACTATCAGCTTGGAGTCCCCATAGGTTCTAGATAGTTTGTCCCTAGTTGTTTGGCTAATTGGAGACGATGGCATTGTATTCTGCCACATTGTTGGAACATGGTTACACATGGGAGTACTTATAATGGATGATGAAATCGTCAGAGAAGATAAGTACCATCCTGACTCCTGTAATAATGTTGTCTTTGGGTCCCATATCGAAGCTTTATCGAAGAACATTCACCATATGGACTTACTCGCAGCTGTATTGTAATCCAGTACTTCATCAGGAATGTCGTCATATAACTTTGATGTCTCTGGTACTGGATGTGCCGCCAGGAAGTCAGTTAGTGCCTGACCCTTTATCGCCTTTTGTGGACAAACACCATATTGTCGGGGAATGGAGTATCGCCCGGGTGGCCAGGTGAGAGCTAAATGCTCCAGCTTCGTCATGAGCACCCGGAGAGAGTTGACACTTGAGATGACATGAATTGTTTATTCGGTCACGTATTGGCGTATCTTCTGAATTACGAATAGCAGGGTGAGAAATTCCTTTTCAACTGGATTATATCAGTATTCAGTACCAATCATCTTCCTGTTAAGGTAATATATAGCTTGTTCATGGCTGCATCTCTTCTGGGCTAATAGGGTACTGAAGGAGTGGTCTATGCGCGAACATAAAGCAGAAAAAGCCTTTCCATCGTCAGCGTAGCCAGCACCGAAGGACGTGTAAGGTACTCCTTAATATTATCGAAAACTTTTTGGCATTCTTCAGTCCAGGCGAATGACACGCCTTTCTTCACGATATGAGTGAAGGGTTGGCAGCACCTAGAAAGATTAGATATGAATTTTCTAATGCATGTTAACCTCCCTTGGAGCCCATCGAGCTTTCAGAGATTCATCGGAGGACCCATGTCGAGCATGGCTCATGTTTTCTTGGGGTCTATGCGGATGCCCTTCGAAGTGATAATAAAGCCCAGGAACTTGCCACTGGACACCCCCAAGAAAGACTTGGTTGGATTCATCTTTAGCTGGTGCATGTACATTAGCTCAAACACTATTTTATGATCATGGAGATGATCAACTTTGTATCGGCTTTTCACAACGTTGTCATCTACATAGCACTCGACTGTTTTTCTTAGGTGTTTTCAAAAAATATACTCATAGTGCGCTGATAAGTGGCACCTACGTTCTTTAAACCGAACAACATCACCTTGTAGCAGTAGACTCCCCATGGGGTATGAAAGGTTGTGTGCTTCTCGTCAGCAAAAAAATCTTGATCTGGTTGTAGCCAGGGAACCCATCCATAAAGGACATTCTTTCAAAGCCGCAGGTACTGTCGACCATAATAAGAGTGATAGGGAGAGAACTCATCCTTAGGACATGCATCATTCAGATTGCGGTAGTCAATGCAATATGGATCTTGCCATTCTTATTTACAACGGGAACAATATTTGCCACCCAGTCCGGATGTTGCTTCTCGCGAATGAAGCCACTCGATATCAGCTTGTTGACTTCCATTTTTATTGCATCCATGACATTTGAGCATAATCATCGTTGTTATTATTTTTCTGGTTTGGCATCAGATCAGATATTCATCCCGTGTACTGCAACTTGGGGATCTAATCCTGGCATGTCTTCGTAGCTACGCAAATACATCAATGTAGTTCTTTACCAATTTTATGAGGGAATCTCGATCATCCTCGGTCAGACTTTTGCTGAAAAAGATGGGCTTAGGAGTCGCTTCTTCACTCAGGTCGACTTGTATGACTTCGTCTTCTATGGACGGCTACTTTTGCTTAAAATATTGTTCCCATTGGGACTCCAAAAGTGCTGAGCCTAAGGCTCAACTTTGAAAGGTTCGAGAGACTGGTCATCGTCTTCATCTTGGTCCACTGCCACCATGTTGGTCGAAAATATTTTCCAGATCACTTAACCGATGCTTGTGTCAGAGTCCCAACAGGAAGACTCCGACGAGTGGGAGCAAGTTTCGACCTCAGCGTCTAGGCATTCAGAAGCTCAGCCCCCTGCGAGTGTAGTGATAATAATCCTTTGACCTTTCTTTTGGGACAGAAAGGCGGATTGGTAGACGCCGACCCTTGCCATAGTTGAAACTCATGTCGCTCTTCAAATTGTAGCCTATCTTTTTATGATACCTTTAGCCTAAGAGGTATAGTGATAAAGTTTCATCCTTTTGCTATCTGATTCTTGTTCGGTCTGGAGAGAATTACGATGATCTTTGACCCTCCCGAAGATGATTGGAATTTGCCCCTCCTTTTTGCTGGAATGACGACATGCACCTTTGTGGAGAGAGAAAGATAGTTTGCCATATGGATGGACGTTACAGGTGCATAAAAGCATTGACCTAAGTCACGCCCTAGAGATGTGTTGTCTCTGCATGTTGCACGTGCGGATAATTTAAAGACATTTCTTTATTTAGGAAATGGGTATGTCCCTTTCTAGGATTACATTATCTAAGGAATGTACATCATTTTGAGCTACCATACTTTCCTTAAGCCCATATTAGTAGGGCCCTTCTTGCTGGGTCATCGAAGTTTTATCACCAGAGGCTCTGATGTTCTCACTTATGGGGCGCTCGGGTCTTCCTCCATCGATATTTTATGAAGATTGGCCATCGAGGGTAGGGCAATCTTTTTGCAGATCTTGACAACAGAGGAGTGGAAAGTCTGGGGAGCATCCCTTGACACAGATTTTCAGAGGCTCCTTAGGAACGAAATCCTCTTAGCCTCATGCTCGGCAGTGATGTCTAGAGCACATCCCTTGATGCAAATATTCAAATGTCCATCGATATTAGGAACTTCTCTGATCTTATTATCAGCATTGATGTTCTGAGATTCCTCATGTAGCATAGGTTGGTACAAGATGGAATTAGCATACTATGCTTTAACCCCTTTAAAGGGATCGACGTCAGCAAACTTCGTTTTGACAACACCATCATTGTTGATATATTTCAGACATTGGTGGAGAGTCAACGGTACGATCATGTACTCGTGTATCCATGGTCGTTCAAGCAGAACATTGTAGGACACATCCGCATCAATAATATAGCACGTGGCTTCTGTCTTCAAATCGCATATCTGGTACTTCAGCCAGATCTTGCCAAGAGGGTAACTCCTCCGGCATTGAAGCCACTGATGGTAGTACTGGTGACTAACAACCGGTGCATGGAAATTCCTAAGTTTTGGAGTAAACTCCATGGGATGATGGTGATGGAAGATCCTGGGTCGATGTGCATCTAGTCCATTTTTATGGCACCAATATACCTCGTATAATACATGGGCAGGTGTGCTGTTGTTCTTCAGTAGCATGTCCTGTTGAAAGAACGTGATGTTCGACATACTGTCCATCGCGCTGTGGCATTACGGACATACATCTGAGTCTTCTGCCGACACTTTTATTCGTGTCAAATAAGAGTCAGCATGCTAGAGGGCTTCGCTCAAAGCGTCTTGAGTCTCTTTAGAGAGATGGAGAAGCTCGAACATGGACAGCCTAGCCGGTGTGTTGTTAACTGGGCCAAGATATCGAAGGTGTAGGGCCTGTCGAGCCTCGATGTCGAACTATCCCTCAGAGAGTTGTCTAAGAGAGTCTTATTTGGCTTCTTTCTGTCACAGGAGGTTTAGACGGAGCTACCTCTGGAGCTTTGTAATGGCTGACACTTCCATAGGGGGAGCATCTTATTGACTTGGGCTATCACTGTACAGGTAAGGCGCATCCGACCTGGTTTGTCCAACCATTGCCTTATTATTAGTAGTCATGTAGACTGTCTTGTAATGGAAAGATCAATGAGCTTATGGGCTCATATCTTTCTGATCCTAATTTTTGGACTTCATTACCGTTAGGGTATGGGCACATGGTGGTGGCGTCTTCTGATTTTAGTGGATGGCTACCCAGCCACTGTGGTAGCCTGCTCTTGTAGAGGGCTATCCCAAGCTTGGCGGTCAGCGCCCGGAGGATTGTAACCCCAGCCTGTTCGACTGTTCGTGGGTTAATAAACTTCGATTTTGACCGAGTGTTCTGGAATACTCCTTCTGCAGGCACGATCGGTCGAGATGTCTTGGGTAATGGTCTCGATGCACTGGTCAAAATCAGAAGGTTGGATGAACCAGCCATTAAGCCATTCGAAAGAGAAGGATTCTTTCGAGCGGAGTAGCAGAAGGCCTATGGAAGTTCTTTCTCCGTCGTCCGTTGCAGCCACAGATCACTTCTTTGTGTGAACCGCTATGCAAGAACAAGCAGTTGATGGTGATATTGGCACAAGGTCCTGAAGAGGGGCTTATGTGCACAACTTCAGATTTTTGAGTCATGTACTTATGGTTTATAACTTCACGCAAGTCTGTCATGGGAGACTCCACTTTTATATCCTTGGTGCATGACCGTGATTGGCAAATGCACGAGCGAGCAGATGGATTTTTTGACCTCTAACTGAGGTTCTAAAAAGGATTTGTGGGATTGTCCCACCTCATGTGTCGCATGTACTGATCTGATACAATTTCCCATTGGGAGCGTGTATGATCATCAATGTTTCCGACTATTGGCTGGTTGGTCGGTCGTCTTGCCGTGTAAGGCTCGCATCGTCCTGGACTTCTTCGTACTAGCACTTGCGGGTGTATAGTACAATGAGTCAATGTCTTCTCTATGTCCAAGGTATTGGCGTATGGGTCTGCAATCTTGAGAGGCTCTATGGACGACAGCTCCTCTCTTTCTCTCTCTAATACACCATTGTTGTGTAGCACCATATGTGGATTGGTGGGCGTCAACGCACGCACGCCTTGATTTAGGGGTAGCACGTCTTTACGCCTTCTTCTAGCACATAGGCTGGAGAGTAGCAATGGTCTTTTCAGTAGGAAGAGGCAGTGATGGCCTAGAAGGATCCTGAGCCCCCTGGTCCCCAGTATTGTGTTGTTTTGCTTTACTGGGACACGGGCATCGGGCCTTGTTCTTTTCGTCCTTGGAAATAGGGTAGCATATATAGGAGATAGATATGATGCATTATCAAAGGAAGCCGGGGGGCATCCTGTACGGTCATTGGGGGTAGCACAATGCCTTGGCCACCCAGACCTTGCACGTCTTCTTAGGCTTCATCAGCCTAGGATAGGGGTTTGAATCTCTGGAGAGCATGTCTTTGAAATCTTGTTGGTCGAAGTGAATGACCAACATCTTATGGAAAGATCCCAGCTTAGCGGTATTAGATTGGGTCACCGCCTTCTCGTAAGAGAAGAAGGCAGTCCCCAGCAGATTCATTAGATTTGTTGCCATCACAAATGTAAAAAAGAATAAAGTTTAGAAAACTTCTTTTTTTACTGGATTACAATGAAAAGGTACAATAGAGAACCATAACAACAAGGGTTTACTTTTACAAATTATCTGGTGAAGTATGACGGTGGAGGTCGAGTACTGCAGCGAGTCCTTTGCTTCTTTGACGATCGATACGCTTTGGCTTCTTTCAATATGCTCTATATGTGGAATATATCATGTGTATATTTGGAGTATTCTCCAGATTTTCTTCGTACTTGTTCTTGGAAGGAATGTACCTCCTTTTATAGCCATCGTCAAAGACTATGCATGCAGCATTGATGAGGAGAGATCTTCTACAGGATAGACACAGTTTTAGGTTGTCACAGCTGTATGATAAAACTGATTAACCACTCAGTCCGATCATATTAACAAGTGGCACAGATTAAAAGTCGATTAGCTTCAGACATCACGTAAGCGGATTTGAGGATCTTGAGTTGTAACAACCATTAGTTATGATTGATTGTTTAGCTCGATCAGGAATGATACATAGCACATATGGTAACTTAAGGCAATCTGTCGTTTGAATGGAACGTCATAAGCAAGCCATAAACAGATATTTAAATCAGGTGGCCTGATCGCATTGACACATGTCACAATCCATTATTTGGAGGGAATCTCTCGTTTGAATGGATGGTTATGACTCACATGCCATAAACATAGGATTTGATCCTTTCAGCCGTAGATTATGGGATCAGGATGGCTCGACCAGGGGCACGAACCATCATCCTTTAGGGATGCAAGTAATATAGAGTTTTTGTCTCGTGAGACCTTCTGAGATGTTTGGGCCCCGTAATGCATTTGCCTCATGAGAGCTTCTGGGAAGGAAGCCGCATGAAGTCTCTGTCGTATGAAGAGTCAGTTGCATGAGAGGGCATGTCATCTTCGAAGTTGCAAAAGATGTGCCCTTGAAGCACTATGTCGTCGTCGTTCGCCAGGAGGTGGTGATGTGGAGTGCTGACTCTGTACTTATAGAGTACAAAGTGCTTTAGGATACCAAGTGTTGTTGGACTTTGTGTTTAATGGAAGATCCATCTGGGGGGGCATATGAGGTCTTCTGGGCTTTGCACAGGGAGCCTGATGTACTTTGGGATAAGCGGGCTTGGAAATTTCCTATGCTTTTACAGTAGAGCAGCAGGTACATGAGGTGCATCAGAATGACCATGGGATAATGAGTCACCATCAGTAGGCGAAGCAACAGCTGGAGGAATAGTAAGGGCAGTCCTACTGGCTTTGCTAAGATAAGCTAGCTCTGTTAGAAGAAACAATCATCCATAGGAATATGGATATTATCGAATATTGATGGGCAAGTACATAGCATGAAAGCGGCTACGTTTGTTCTTGCAACATCGGATCATGCCATCAATAATAGTCTTGAAAAGACTGAATGGTATAGAAAAATGCATATGTAAAGGGTGGTAATATCCAACATAGTAATTTAATCTGTTGAAGTATCTTTTAGATGACAAAAAAATACCATGCGATGCAACTCATAAAACTAGTTGTTTAGATATTTTGGGCGAAGACGTCCGGGTAGATGAGGATTGGGTTCACATATGGAATCCTTAAACGAGTCAAGAGTCATATCATTTTAAATTTGAATTTGGTGATTTCAACTAGAGCATCACCTTCATTAGGAACATGAAGTATTTTTGCTAAGTTATCATCATCGAATTCAATATGAATACCACTGACTCGTGGTCAAATATATCGTGTGCAAACGAGAAGTTGTAATAGAATATGTGAATTGTATTTATATAATGCGATGACATGTAGTAGCAATATCATCTAGGCCAAGAACCCTAAAATTTCTTAGATAGGCAGGGAAAGCAATAAAGTTCAAGGGATTTCCTGAACAGACATTTTTATCATAAAGTATGAGACCATGTTATGGAATTCTCAATAGAAGTGAACAAAAATCATCAAAATCACCCTCATCGGGCATGGATGTAATTCTATTACTAAACATACATATTTTATTACTTCAAAGAAAGAAATACCAACATTACCTATAATATATCCTTTGAGGTTGTTATCGAAGGAGTCATATCCTTCTTTATTAGTAGTATTGCAAATAGGGTAGCATCACCAGTCATATGTCATGAAAACCACTATCGAGAATCCACTTGCTTCTAGCATATGAAGGTTGGTCTACCTATAACACGAGTAGATATGACCTTTGGTATCTGCTTCTTTGAGGGTCCTAAAATGTTAGATTTTGTCACATATGCATAGACATTCATATCTACTAATTGTCTAACTTTGAGTTGTGATATATGTCCTTGTAGGCCACAATAATAACAAGTTGCAAAGAGTTAGTGCTTGGTTCAGTAGTCTAGATATGAGTGTGTGAAGGAGTATATTGTGACTTTTGTGGATATTTGTAAAAGAAAGCGTGATTATGTGTAGCATTTCTTTTGGTTGCTTTCTTTGGTCGTGTTATGTTGTGTGTGACTTTGTGATGAGTCACGTGACTAGTTGGGTTGAGTCATATGTATTGTCTGGTTACCCAATCTAACCTCTAACTTTCTAGAGTTAGCACACATATCATCATATTTAGCAGAAGTAGATATATTCTATATGCATGTTGCACTTATTATTTCTATCCCATATTCTGTATTGAGCTTTGCATACCCTTGTTTTTTTTATTAGCGCTTTTTAAAGCATCATGCAAACTCAATTTTAGTGTAGATGTTTCTTCCGTGTCACTAGTGGAGGGAGTCTCCCTTATTTTATTTTGGAGGAAAGCCTTTAAATCTCAAGAATGTGGATCTTTATTTCCTTTCTAGCTAGCTTTTCTTTATCTATAACTTTCTTGTGTTCTTCAAGAATATCAATGAAAGCATCAGAAAGTTCATCAAAAGTAAAATCTTCATACAAGGGGTTTGTAGTTACCTGATCTGTGAATGTCATTAAGCAAAGATTTGTAGCTTCATGAGGACTTTTTTTTCGTCGGAGTCGTTCGTTTCGCTCTTATGCCATATGCTTGTGTTAGAAAATTTGAATAAAATTGATCTTTTGCTTGGTCATTCATTGCAGTTCCCCTTCTTAGTTGTTGGACAATCCTTCTTTATATGATTTGTCTTCTTAGCATACTGGTTCTTCATTGTCATTGTCTTGATAGTCCTTCTCCTTTCAGTTTGATCTTTCAATCCTTAAGAATTTATAATTGTTTTGACCATTAGGGCATGTTCCTCACCATCCGAATAATCATCTTCAGTTTTATCACTAGAGACCTTCTTGTGATGAGCTTTGAAAACTAGGGTCTTCTTCTTTGGTGTTGATTCCTCAAAATCTTTGAGGTCTAGCTCATGCATCATTAGCTTCTCCATAAGTGTCTCAAGCATCATTGTAGTGAGGTCATTTCCTTCAATAACCATCGTTGCTTTTGGGTTCCAATTCTTTGTGAGTCCCCTAAGCACCTTGCGTATATTTTTATGATTATTATAATCCTTGTTAAGAGAAGAAATAGGATTAATAACATAAAGAAAACGTGTGAATATTTGTGTGATAGTCTGATTAGGCTTTTTCTGAATGCCTCATACTCTTGTGTAAATCTACTGATCTTGGACTCTTTCACTTGGGAAGTTACTTCATGAGTTACTTTAAGAAGTTTCTAGAACTCATGTGAAGTGGAATAAGTAGACACTTTATTGAACTCAGTCCTCAGCAAGACCATCACCCGAGGCATCGTATCATGAGACCCTGGGCATACGTGTCAAGAATACCAAAGCTCTACTACAGAGATGGCGACAAACGAGTCAAGTAACAACCAAGTCTCGGCTATGGAGACGAGGTCAAACGTGTCAAGGTAGCTTGATATTAAGGTAATGTTCTCCTCTCCCCATATTCTAGATCGATCCAATCGAGTCATATCAAGTCAAGTATCTTCTCAATAACAAGTATCAAATCGTGTATCCTATCACAGAGTCCATAACCATGAATATCTCACGTAAGACTCTATAGCATGATCGTGTCATTGTCCTATGGTCTACCGTGTCAGATGTAACACAAATATACATGCAACGTCATGTCTAGTATCGATATTTGATATCTACATACTGACATCGGCACCCGAATACAAATTCGATGCTAAATACCAACTAGTATCCTACGTCAGTAAGCCCCCTGGATTTTTTTTAATTTTTAAATGAATATTTTCAATAAATAATTTTAATTAGTTTTGATCATTAAATGTACTTTTTTGTGACTTTGATTTTTGGAGCGTCAGGGATGTCAATCTCTTAAAATGCCTAGTTTTGATCTAGAGAAGTTTATCTTCATTTTGATATATCATGTCCACTTAAACTTGTTTCTTTGCATTCTATTTACATCGTACACTTTCTGATCAATTTTAGGCCATTTGACCATCTACCGAAAAATTTGCCCAAACTTTCAATTTGATCCCGGGGCTCGATATCGATCCAATCTAATCGACCCATATATATTTTTGACCTATTTTGAGCATACTATGCACATGTCACTTGTGTGTTATCCAATTGAGCTCTCACATGCTATTATTTCATCAATTATCATAAATGACGCAAATTATAGTCATAATCGCTCCAAGCCCAAACCTGACTCAAACACTAAACACCCACAATCACACCTCAAATCCTTATTTCTCTTCAACACTAAACCCCCTCTTTTATTAATATTTTTTATATAATTACTTTATCATTATCATTGTTAGGTTTAGAAATTTAGGATTTTTCTTTCTATGTAACACATCCTACACTACTAAAATACAACGAATTAGCGATGACCATATCTGTCGCTAATCCGTCGACAAATCGACTTAGTGATGGATTGCCGACAGAAAATAGTCTGTCGCTAAAAAAATCCGTCGAAAAATAGCCCATTGCTAAAAAAGTTCGTCGCTAAGCTGTTGGCATTCGACACCTTAGCAACGGATTACCGTCATCAATAATCGTACATTTAGCGACGGCTAGCCAATGGATTTCCATCAAATCAAGTATCATGAAGTTTATGATACTACTTTTTAGCGACGGACAAGTTCGTCGGTAATACGTCGGTAACCGCATATCAGAGAGTTTCTGATACACAAAATCCGTTGCCAATCCGTCGCTAATACTCGACGGAAGAGCGACGGATTAGCGACGGGATATCCATCGCTTAGGCTCTGGAAATCTTCATGTTTCCAGAACCTTGGCGACGGTTAATCTGTCACTCGGTTGTCACAAATTAGTCACTAATGCGACAACGTAGCGACGGCTTAATGACAGAATATTCGTCACTTAGGTTCTGGAAATCTTCATAGTTCCAGAACCTTGTCGACGGATATTCTCGCTAATCCGTCGACATCCGTCGCTAATTGGAAATTCTCCAGTTAGCGACGAAATTTCGTCGCTTGGTAGACGCAAGTATGTCGCTAACTGGAAAAGTTTTAAATTTTTTTACATAAAACAGAGCATTCCCTGTTCGTACAACATCCGAAATATCGAAACATCACAATATGCATCACACCTCACACAAACCAACAAACCAATATACATCACACACCAATATACAAATATCTATCACAAATACATCACACAAACTAACATACATCACACACTAATATCCAAACATCCATCACAAACTAATATCCAAATATCCACCATTATCCCAAACATTCACCAACATCCATGTGACAATATCCGAAATTCACAAATATTCAACATTTGAAAAATATTTCCAAACATTCAAATACAATAACATCAATGAGAAGGAGGAGGTGGATCGTTCGCTGATGGTAATCCCTGTTGCTCCCGACGAAGATACCCCTCCACCATGTGTGCAGGCAGGGTATCAAAGACATGGCCTGGAAGTTGGCGTAGCTGCTCACAGTAGGAGACGATACTAGAGGGGCAGCAGGGTCAAAAGAAAGACCCCCGACGGAAGAAAGACCGGGAATATTCGAAGCACCGGGAGCAGCAGTAGACAGACCGGGAGCAGAAGAACCGGGAGCAGATGGACCAGGAGCAGAAAAATCGGGAGCAGTAGAAGGACGCGGATAGTACGTGGTCATATACGCCTCAAGTCTGACATCGCCTCGGTCAGAATCGCAAGCTGTGTCCTCACATCATCGCCTACCGGGGTCGCCGGAAGAGGAGGCGGGGGCGGTGGAAATATCAAAATCGATGCCTGCAACGACGCCAGGGAGCCGCATCCGTAGAGGTGCCCTTTCTTAAAGCTGCTGACGGTATCTACGAACATGTCGTCGAAGCAAACGGCCATAGAAGAGGATGCCTGGACGGGCGTCGTTTCGCCGACATCCTGGGCAGCAGGGGGCTGAACGCGTCTAAGGGCCTCACGATACACAGCCTATCCAATGAATGCGTTTATACTATAAGTTTTCCTAAGTTATAATCTAAATCTTATGTTTCCCTAAGTTATAGTCTAAATCCTAAGTTTACCTAATTAAGTTAACAATACTTATGATTCTAACATAAATCTCATAAACGTAAGTACTTACATCAGTCTCCTTGGCCCTCTCGTCGACGAAGCTCCCGTCCTTCTGCCTCTTGTGCGTATACTGGAATACATCATGCATGGTGACCAAGTCAGCCTCTTTTCCCTCCTTTACCGTCCATTGGGCCTGCATACGAAATATTCGTAGAATTTAATTAACTTCGTATATTAATAGTACCGAATTAGATAGTGGAATGAATTTGCGGTATCTCACCAGATCTGTACACGTTGCTGCGTGGGGCCTTGATCCCCCGGTATGCAGACCCGTGGCCCGTCGATTCGCTTTCATTTTCTCCGATTTCTGCTTGTACGCAGGAGTATCCATCTTCTACAAGATCTGATCATAATACTCCTGCCGGATCCAATCCTTCTTCGAATGCCCCAAGCGAAGGTCATACACCACGTCCCGTATCTTCTTCCCAGCGATGCTTCTGTAGGTCCTGCGGATCGCCTCCTCGCGATGGAGGGCCACCAGAACGTCCACTGACATACAAATTCAATTATCACGTAATTAAAAAATTGGTGGATTAAAGAGTAGTTAATATTAACTACAAGATATATATATATACCCTCATCTCGTCGAGCCAGACGTATTGCAAGTCCAGGGGCACCTCAGAAAAATTGAGGTAGGGGCCATGGTAGTTATCCCGGATAATGTGCCGTAGAATCCTGGCAGCATTCCATGAAAAAACCTACAAAGAAGCAACGACTGGATTATTAACTTGAATAAATAAAACAAATTTAATAAAGTAACTTAAATTTACTTACGATTCACCCGCGGGCCATAGCTCTCGTCGGAACTCGCCCATCGGCCTCTCTGGTGGCGTCGGATGATCCATGGCTCCGCGCATGTACTCACCAGTAACCGGATGTAACTGAGTTCGGGGGTACTCCGGGGGCCCACCGTGTAGTAACTGGTGGAACCGCTGGTGGATCCGCTGGTAGAACAGATCCGTTAGGGGATGTAGTCGCAGGCCTCGATGAATGTGACGATAGCCCCGGGGTAGATCGACGGCGGGATGAGTTTGTGCCCGGGGTACTCTCCGGGTCGGGGTCGCTAGATGGGGTCAGATCTGGGGAATGCTGAAGGCAACCACGACCACTACCACCAGCACCACCACCACGACCACGCCCACAACCAGGACCACCAGCACCATCACCAGCACCACCAGCACCACGACCAGCACTACCACTACGACGAGTGCTAGCCACCATGACCTGTAAATAGAACACATAAACATAATTAACAATATAGAAGTATAAATAAATATAAAACTAAAGTAAAATATATACATTACTAGCAGGACGACGAGTGCCGCCGCAACGAAAAGGACTAGGAGTGCCATCTGCAAAAAAAAAAATCATACAATAAGTAGAAAATCATACAATATATATACCACCATGACCTTCTTTTAATATATATCGATATTTAATCTAATCATTGTCATCATCTTCGTCCTCGTTCTCGGCCTCGTCTTCATCCTCATCCTCATCCTCATCGTCGACTTCATCTGTATCCTCATCCTCATCAAGTTCTTCTTTTTTTTCTTTTTCTTCTTCTTTTTCTTCTTCTTTAGCCTCAATACTTTGGACAAGATGCCTCTTTCTCCCCTGGTTGATAGCTAATTTTTGTGTATCAACCTCTTCCTCTCCTCTATTTTCCTCAATAATATCTTCAACATCCATGGTATCCGACTGTTGTCCCAAGTATTGGAGCTTTTCGATCTGGTCCTCTTGGTATGCTGGGTTCTAACGTTGAATGTATTTCTAGATTTAATCTTGCATACTGCCCACCGGTTAAATCGATCTCTACGACGCCTTGGGTAGCTTGTATAGTAGACTTGAACAGCCTGACTTGCTATCGTAAACATGTCGGACCCTCTGTACCTCTTGCGATGATTTATATCGACGAATACAAATTGTTTATCGATTCTCTAACCGATATTTGGTGTCGTATCGAACTACTCACATTTGAACATCACAATATGCATATCGTATGGGACAGTATATTGTAAATCTACAATATCCCAAAGCACTCCATAATAGTCAAAGTCCGGCTCGTCGTCATAGATGGTGCCTCTTATGCAAACACCAGAATCCTTAGTACTGAAGCCGTCATTGAGAAATTCGGTATTTATAGCATTCTGAGGTACCTTAAACTTGAAGCCATTAATGACATAGCCTGGCCAAGTCTTTGCATGCTTCTTTGGTCCTAATGCCAAATAACGAATGCTCTCATTTGTGAGTGTTGTTTCATGCCATAAAACCTGTAAACAAATATTGATAATTTAAATATTTTAGCTGCATATATTTTAATGGTAGCCACATAACATATTATCTCAGTTACTTACGTATTTGCACAACCAGGACGAAAAGGTACAATCAACCTCTCTTTGAAGTCCCTCATTAGTAATATCGGGTGTCCTCATTTTGACTTCATCTCTAAATACACTGTTAGAGAGAATAAAAATAAGTGAAGTCACTTACTTCACCAAATTAGAGATTATAACGAGTGTAAGTGTAGTCACTTACTTCTCCAAATCTCTCACTTCTTGTATGTCATAATTTAACAAGACATATCAGTTAGCGGCATCATACTCATCGTCAGTCAACTACCGTTTCTTACTAGCCCCAATAGGCTTGCCCCTTACATTGAATATACCTCCATCCTCAATGTCTTCGTCATTTCTTTGAGGTTTATTTTGATTTGTCTGGACATGAGTATCAAAATAAATGGAGCAGAAGTTTGATACCTCCTCGATAAGATATGCTTCGCATATCGAAGCCTCTATATGAGCCTTGTTGCCAACTTTTTTTTTTAGATGGTGTAGGTACCTAGAGAGACAAATTATCTTTAGAATTAACAATGAATTATAAAATCTACTTAAATTCCACTTAAATTAAATTGATTTTTATTTACCTTTCAAATGGGTACATCCATCGATAATGAACAGATGCACCGGCACGGGCTTCGCTAATGGGTACATCCATCCATAATCAACAGAGCATTCGTCGTCTTTGATGACAAAATCTATTGCAGCATTATCATCAAAAGTATAAGTAGCAGCTTCTGCAGCCTGTCTTTTCGTATATAGTTCACCTTGCGATGACCACAGGCCGTAATCACGTACGAAACCCTTACGGGTCAAATGATCTCTCACAGTCACCAACTTCTTCGTAACGTCTATTGCGACAATTACCACATGGATACTTGATTTTGTTACCGTCCATGTACTAAGCTTTGCTCATGGCATACTTAAGAAACACTTCCACACCTGCATGAAAATCATCACTCACACCTATTCTGCTCTCGTGTTGCCATTTGTGCATCCATGTACGATCAACGAAGTAACGATCTATCGTAGATTGGATGTGAAAATCTACATCGTAAGACAAAGTAAATAGAATTTCAATTAAAAATATATAGTCCGATACTGACCCCCCCTCTATTTCATCGCTCTACTTTCCCTGCATCTCAAGAAGGCCTCCTCTCTGACCCCCCCTCTACATCCCTGCTTCTCATTCGACTCTCTCGGCCTCCTATTTCGCATCATATGATATCCACCTCAATCAAAGCGTAGAGAAGTATAAAAATATTAATATTAACCAAGGTTCATAGTATCGGTATCGGAATCGGTATCACTATGAATCTCATGGCTTCTTCTACCAAAGCATAATATACAAACGTGAAGCAATATTTCACATCCAAAATATACAACTCATTGGCGATAGCTATCCTCAGGGATGGAATTTGGATCTCTAACTGTAAGACGGCTTTGCACCCGTACACTAGAGAGAAAGGTGTACAACCAGTTGGGATGCGAACCATAGTATGGTATGTCCATAGATATTCTCCAAGCTTTTTACTCCAGTTGTGTTTATTGGGTGAAACAAACTTTTTGAGAAGCTTGATGATTATTTTGTTGAATGCTTCTACTAAACCATTGGCTGAAATGAACTTTTTGAGAAGCTTGATGATTATTTTGTTGAAGCTTGATGATTATTTTGTTGAATGATTCATCGATGAACTTCAAACCGATAAATCGCATGATGTTTGATGAAGTTGATGACACTGCTTGTCCTGACTTCAGCTAGAGGAATAGCTTCTACTCATTTTAAGAAATAATCTGTTATAGCTAGAATGAACCGATGTCCCCGAGATGATGGCAGACTGATAGGACCAATGACATCCATGCCCCAGGCTTAAGAGGACTAGGATGCTATAGTTGGATGTAAGAATTCTGACAGTTAGTAGATAAAATCTTCATAGATCTGACATGCACTACATTTCCTTGCATAGTCAATTGTATCCACCACCATAGTGGGCCAATAGTATCCCATGTGTCTGATACGGTCCTGTAGCTTAGGACCAGGCTGATGTGCACTACAGATACCATCGTGAGCTTCACATAATATTTGTTTTGCCTCATCACCCACGAGACAATGCAGGAGCATACCGTCAAAAGATCGACTATAGAGTGTCTTGGATGAGTGATTATAATAGAATCGGAGTGGCCGACGACGAATTATCGTTGCTTCTTTAGGATCTTCTTGCAGGATGTCATGTACTGCAAAGTCGATAAAGGGGGTCCTCCAATCTTCACTAGTAGTGCAAATCTCAACCGCATTACTGAATTCAATATTCAAATTATTCTTAACACAGGATAATTCTCGATTAGCAATGACGATTAATTGTTGCCTTCTCACAGAAATAGCTAATACTACTGCTAGATTAGCGAGTGCATCGGCTTCTGTATTGCATGCTCGATGTACATGCTCAATAAAGAAACCTTTGAATGATATAGCATGTTTAACTGTTGTTTCTTGATAGGGGATGAGATCTTGATGTTGAAATTCATACGTGCCTCTAACTTGATTGACAATCAGTTTAGAGTCTCCGTATACATCAAGATAGTCGATATCCAACTGTTTAGCTAACTGGAGACTGATAAGCAAAGCATTGTATTCGACAATATTATTGGAACATGGCTCGTCCAGACACTACCAGAATAAGTCAGATTAGTGATGTTTTTTACGGCGCCGTTTGCAGGCATCGCTAAATAATCATTTTAGCGACGCTTCAAACGTAACGTCGCAAAACATCGCTGATTAGCGACGTTTTGCGACGTTCTGGAGAAACAGTCACTATTGTGCGACATTTTTATTTGAAGTCGTAGAAAACGTCGCTAATCAGCGACGCTTGGTGTCATTTGCTTAAAAGCATAGCAGATTAGCAACGCTTTGCGACGTCACAAAAATGACGTCGCAAATTTTTTACTAACACTAGGGCTGGCCTCTCATTTCTCATTTCCTCTAAAATTTCCCCCTCAAAAAATTTCTTCAGCCGATTTCCCCCTCCTTTGCCAGTCTGACCACCTCCGTCGTCGTCGTCGTCGTCGCCGCCGTCGTCACCATCGCCGTTTGGAAGGCATCTCCTTCTCTCTTTTGCCCTCTCCTCCGCTCCGACCCCTGCCCTCCGCCCTGACCCCTCTGCCCCGACCCCCTCGCCTCCCTCCGCCCCGACCCCTCCACCTCCGCCCCGACCCCCTCGCCTTCCTCCGCCCCTGACCCCCTCCCCTCCGACTATTCCAACCCCCTCCCCTCCCCCTCCCCCTCCCTCTGCCACCGAACACCTCTACCTCCCCCTCCCTCCGCCTTCCGCCTTCCGCCTTCTGTCCCGACCCCTTCCCCTCCCTCCGCCTCGACCACCTTCGGCCCGACCCCTACCCTCCGCCCCCGACCCCCTCACCTTCTTGGTTCTTTCAGGTAGCAATAATATATCTCAGGAGAAAATTAGCTCAAAATTTATCTCCTTAAACATTTATTTCTATATTAAATAACTTGACAATTGTTTTGAGTTTCCTTAGAGTTTATTTATGTTCCAGTGTAGGAAACTTTTGCTTTTACCACTAATTACTAAGGTACTTTCAAAAATTAGAGGAATCGGATAGGGACCATATCGTAAGGAGAAGGGGTCTAGTATATACTTGGGTAGGATCGCAATGGGAGACGCAATCTGCAAATAACTTGATGTTCTCAAGCTTTATATGTTTGTATAAGATCATCGATGTACACGGATGTCGATACAGGCAATGATTTCTATGGCATCTTACGAGAGATTGTGGAGTTGACATTTAATTATGGAATAGAGCCTGCAAAGATCGTGCTATTCAGATGTGATTGGTTCGATCCGATTCAAGATCAAGGTTGGAGAATAGACAAGCATGGTCTTGTGGATATAAACTACCGGCATCGGTATCAGGGCTATGAACCATTTGTCCTTTCCAGTCAGGCTCAGCTCGTGTACTTCACAACCTATCCTAAACGGGGGACAATAAGGTCAGACTGGTGGGCAGTATGCAAGACCAAGGCAAGAAATACCTTTGACGTTCATGAAGTAGCTTATCAAGAGAATGAGCTACCTCTTCTACCAATTATTGTAGATGTGGACTCGACAAAAGTTCTTCATTCCACATCTAATTATTATATAGAAGAGATAGAAATATTCGAAGAGGAAGATCTACTAGATGAAAGTGAAGATAATAAGAAGGAGGAGGAAGAAGACGACGAGCATGACGAAGAAGATGAATTTTCAGAAGATGATTGAAAGTAATATAATTTTCACACCCCATTCACATCTCATTTTGGTACTGATTTTTACTTATATATTGATTATATTCTTTCTTCCAGATGGCACCCATGATGCGTGCAGATTGGTTGAGGGTCTGGGCCGAGCTTCATGGGTCATATGACAAGTAGACTAGATACTTTTATTTTGTGACTTAGTTTGTGTGGTACTCTGGGTTACTTTTATAATACTCTAGGCTAGTTCATTTTGTGACTTAGTTTGTGTGGTACTCTGGGCTACTTTTGTGATACTCTAGGCTAATTTTCTGGTACTCTGGGCTATTATTGTGACTTAGTTTGTGTGATACTCTGGCCTACTTTTGTGATACACTTGACATATATATTTACTATGTTTCGTACATGCATTGACTTTTATGATACTCTGACATATATATATATTAAAAAAAAAAAAAAATATATATATATATATATATATATATATATATATATATAAATAAATAAAAAAAATATATATATATATAATATTCGTGTTTTATTATCATATGCTATTGGCAGGTATGCCACGATGCGGAGGTAGTTCTGCAGTACGACAGCGGGGTAGTTCTGGACCCTCCAGTAGTACTCCACCATACCGTACCGTTCCAGGTCCTGGTCACAAGTATTCTGCTTCGTCTAGCATTCCTCTATCCGCGAGTAGCCCATCGCCGGGTCTTGCCGATACTCCTGGGACAAGCAGTTCTAGGCTCGGGTCTGCTCCCAGATCTTCCACTATTCCCCTAGTTATCGGCACCATAGAGGAAGAGGAGCAAATGGGGGACATTGCTCCCACTGAGGATGTAGATGAGAGCGATCCTCCATGCGCGGCTCTGGAGGAAAGGCGGATGGAGATTTGGATAGACGGGCCTAAAAAGTAAGTTAATTAGTATTTATTTTTTATTACATCTATAAATATATATTCATGGACCCTCGGTCGGACAAAGAAGACTGGGACAATTTCTGAGGCAGAACTATGGTGGGTCTTGGATCAACTACTCCTCCGCTTCCGAAGAAAGAAAGACGTTTTGGTTTGCCCACTTCAAAGTAAAATTTAATTACATATATTTTTAATATCAATAATCATTTATTATATAACTCTATGTTTTATTTTTTGCAGCAAACCTACTTCTGTCCTCCCCATCGGGCTGCCAAGATCGAGCATCAGTTTCCCTCCGTCGCCGGAAAGCTTATTCGCGATATTGCGATTAGCCTACAAAAGGCTCGTGAATGCGATGGAAAGCCGACCCATGGTTGGATCACGCCCATACATTGGGCGGAGATGAAGGTGAAATTCGAGGATCCTAGGAACAAGGAGAAATCGGAAAAGGCAAAGATGGCACGGTCGTTGTCGAGTAAGTGGTGTGGTGAATCAATTCCCATGATGGAACAATTTCGTCATCTGGTATGTATCATATATTTAATATATATTAGTTTCTACACAATTGGATAAAATGTTTCATTTTAATAATAAACATTATCTTTTAATAGGTACAAAAGGGAGAGGACGCGAACATGGTGACCGTCTTCCTGGCCACCCATCGGAAAGGCGACCAGTTCATCGACGAGAGGGCCACATCGACTTATGTATTTTCGACTTCCTTATATATAATTTTAGCACAACTTTGCGAATATATATATATATATATATATATATATATATATATATATACAAATATATATATATATATATATATATATACAATAAACAAATCACTTAACATATTATAGACAGGCAAATAAATACCTTAGACTGGGAAATTTTTCTAGGAGGAGTATGCTAGGTTACGTGATCAGGCGGCTGCTAGTGCACCTGCAGAGGGAGCGCCCGGTACTTTCGCATAGCCGCCTGCAACTCCGTCATCGGACGAGCTCTGGATGCCGGAGTCATCCAGGGCCCCCTCGGGCAGTGTGCACTCCTCATCATCGGCTTCGCAGGCGTCGGTGCACGTCCAGGAGATCGTGGATCGTCAGATCGCTGAGTTGCGTGATGAGATGCAACGGAGGATGGAGATACCCTATACCGCGCAGATGGATGATGCGGGGCTTACTGCACGATTTGATACGCTCCAGCGTAGCATTGTAGAACTTAGGAGTATGAGTGTGGATGTGATGCAGAGCAACAAAAACCTGATATCTTCCATGAATGCCCGACTGCGAGCATTGGAGCATGGAACATCGTCCACTACAGCCGTTTCTACTCCACCATCGACTATTCTAGTTGTTTCACTGCCGTCAGATATGATGACGTTGTCGTTGGCGGAGTATCAGAACCTCATGTTCCGCTTAGCCGGTGTTCCTCCTCTTGTCGATCAGTAGTTTTGTTTTGCATGCTTGTGTGTTGGCCCATTGTTGGGCCTAATGTTTGGACATTTTTTTCCTAGTGGTTGGGTGTACTGTTTGGATATGTTTTTACTTTTCTGGGTGTGATGTTGGATTGATGAACTTATTGACTTGTTGAATTATGATGTTGGATGGATGGACTTGTTGATTTTGGGTGGATTTGTGATGTTGGATGCACTTGTTCATTTATCGTGCCTGCTGAAATACTCTTTTTTATACCAAATTAGCTACTGGAATGCCCTGCTGAATGCTATTTTTTTGGATTTTTTCAGAATTAGCGACGTTCTGCGATGCTTTGTGACGACATGAAACGTCGCAAAGCATCGCTAATCTGCGACGCAGGCATCGCAAAGCGTCACAGATTTGCGATGTTAATAAACGTCACAAAAGGCCAAAAATCTATGACGTCCGTTGACGTCGCAAAACGTCGCAATTCTTGTATTAGTGGTCAACAATCTGGTGTCAATGCGTCACAAATGTTTGTCGCAAAATATCGTAAAATTGTGACGTCCATGGGCGTCGTAAAACGACGCAAAACTATGACGTCCTTGGGCATCGTAAAGCGTCACAACTCTACGACATCATTAAGGACGTCGGAAGTCGTCGGAAATCCGCAACGTTTCCATTTACGTCACAAAGTGTCACAAATCTGCATCGTTTTTCGATATTTTTTGAATCTGCGACTAGCAAAATTTTAACGCCCTCAAAATGTCGTAAAAGATGTCGCAGATTCAGATTAGCGTCTTTTTTCGTCATTTTTGCGATATTTTTAGGCGTCGCTAATTCGTCAATTTCTTGTAGTGAGAGAATAGGCTCTTTGAATGTCTAGCCCTTCCGGGGATACGAGGATAATTCCTACTCTAATGATGATGATATCGTTAGGTCCGATTCTAGATGCACCATCAAATAATAGACGCCAAGCGAGTATTCCTTTCGAAGTTGTGTTAGACTCTAGAGTTTCATCGAGAATTTCGTCGTAGAGTTTAGAAGTTTTAGGGATTGGATGAGCAGCTAAGAAGTCAGCTATGGCATGACCCTTAATCGACTTTTGCATAACATAGACCATATTATACAATGCTAGCAGCATCGTCCATGTAGCAAGTCTAGAATTGAGTGTACTAGGCTTTTTCATCAGTACTTGCATAGGATTGACTCCAGAGATGACATTGATGGTTTGGCCAATAATATAAGGGCACATCTTCTGGACGGCGAACATCAAGGCTAAGCACTCTTTTTCCACCGAACTGTATCGGTGTTCAACATCAATTATTGTGCGGCTGAGATAATAGATTGTTTGTCTATGGCCTTCATTGTTCTTCTGGGCTAAGAGGGCACCGAGAGAATGATTCATTACTCGAACATACAACAAGAAGGGAATTCCTATGATTAGAGGAACTAGGATAGGGGTTCACCAAATACCGCTTAATGTCCTCAAATGCTTGCTGACATTCATCAGTCCAAACGAAGGACACACCTTTCTTCACACTACCAAAATACAGTCAATTAGCGACGGCACATTAGCGACAGATATTTTCCGTCGGCATTAGCGATGGATTTGCAGCAAATAGCCGACGGAGTACCAACGACAAGCCGATACATATTTTATTTTATTTTAAGGGGGAGAAAAGGTCGCTCATCCGTCGCTAGGGCGTCGGAGATATAGCGATGCATTAGTAGCCGTCGCTATGCAGTCGATTATTTGGCAGAAATTATTGAGAGAAGTGGCAGGACAATGCTTCGACTACGTAGCGACGGATATGCCGTCGGCAAGTATCCAAAAGAGCGACGGACTAGCAACGGATAAATTCTGATGCGAGTTCGTCGCTAAATATACCACCCAGACTTAAATTGAAACGACGGGGGAAACTTTTCATTTCCCCCAAATTTCACTCTCTTTCCTCTCTCACTCTCTCCCGCGGCGGTCGGCGACCTCCCTCTCCTCTCTCTCTCCCGCGGGCGGCGGTGATCGGCGACCTTCCTCTCTCTCTCCCAAAGGTAATCCCCTCTCTCTCTAACGGTGGTCGTGGGTGCGCGTCGGGGGCTGCGGGGGGTGGCGAAGACTGCGGGGGCGGCGGGTGCGTCGGGGGCTGGGGGGCGACGGGGGAGGCGGGGGGTGGGGAGGGCGGCGGGGGGTGGGAGGGGTACGCTGGCGCGCGTGGGGCTGCGGGGGACGGCGGGGGGCAGCGCACTCCGGGACACGGGGGCGGCGGGGGTGGCGCGCGTGGGGCAGCGCGGGGCTGGGGGGGGCGGCGGGGGGTGGGAGGGGTACGCTAGGGTTTGTAAGTGTAAGTAGTAGTAATTATCCTAGTTTAAGAAATAGGATAAGAAAGTCTATTGCTTTATATATATATATATATATATATATATATATATATATATAAAGAAATTGCAATATGACAAACCCTAGTCTTAGCCACATGGAGTTCAACAAAAGAAAATACAATATGACAAACCCTAGTTTAAGAAATAGGATGAGAAAGTCTATTGCTTTATATATATATATATATATATATATATATATATATATATATATATATATATATATATACATATATATACATATATATATATATATATTTTTTTTTTTAATATATACATATATATACATATATACATATATATATATATATATATATATATATATATATATATATATATATATATATATATATATATATCAAGGTTCAAAGTATCGGTATCGGAATCGGTATCAGACTTTTCCTATGAGTATTGGTATCGGCGATATCGGTAGTATCAGCAGTTTCGGATCGGAGTATCGGATTTTTTGGTATTGGGAAACAAATAATTATCGGTAGTATCGGATTCTTTTACATGCTTTTACAACCTTATTATGCTTTCAACCTAGGTTCACAATATCGGTATCGGACTATTCCTATGTTGTTTAATTTTTTTTGCCGAATTGACCGGAAGAAAGACCCCCAATGTCGGCATCGGTCAATATTTGTTATCGGTCGGTATCGTATCGGAACATGCCAAACCGTATCGGTATCGGCCGTATCGGATCGGTATCGACCGATACTTTAAACCATGATATATATATATATATATATATATATATATATATATATATATATATATATATATATATATATATTTACTGACTCGTCAAGTTGAACAGTGTATAACATGCTCGACGCTTAAGAGGAATCATTTGGACTTAGTGGACTATCGAACTATCGATATCGGACTATCGGTATCGGTATCGCACTATCGGTATCGGACTATCGGTATCGATATCGCACTATCGGTATCGGTATCGAACTATCGGTATCGGTATCGAACTATCGGTATCGCTAGCTGACTATCGGACTATCGGTATCGGTATCGGTATCGAACTATCGGTATCGGTATCGCACTATCGGTATCGGACTATCGATATTGGTATCGCACTATCAGTATCGAACTATCGGTATCGGTATCGAACTATCGGTATCGGTATCGGTATCGCACTAAGTACATTCGGCCTATATACCAGCGGATCTACCAGTTACATGATTATATATATACTAATTCTGTTTAGTTTGTCTTACGATACAGATTTTCACATCCAATCTGTGATGGATCGTTATTTCGTTGATCGTACATGGATGTACAAACGTCAATACGAGAGCAGAATAGGTGTGAGTGACGATTTTCAGGCAGGCGTGGAAGTGTTTCTTAAGTATGCCTTGAGCAAAGCTCAGTATATGGACGGTAACAAAATCAAGTGTCCATGTCGTAATTGTCGCAATAGACGTTACGAAGAAGTGGTGAGTGTAAGATATCATTTGACCCGTAAGGGTTTCGTACGTGATTACGGCCTGTGGTCATCGCAAGGTGAACTATATACGGAAAGACAGGTTACGAATGCTGCTAGTTATGCTTTCGTTGATAATGCTGTAACAAATTTTGTCGTCGAAGACGACGAATGCTCTGTTGATTATGGAGACCTGCAGAACCTTGCACGAGATATGGTGTATGACGCGGCAGGGCCTAATTTTGATCTGGAGGATCCTAATCCCGAGACGAAGGAGTTCTATGATATGTTTCAGGATGCTGAAACTTCTTTATATCCTGATTGTGAGCCACATTCCGTACTGTCAGTGACGATGCGGTTGTTGAACATAAAGTCCGATTTTAACTTGCCACAAACTTGCTATGATCGGATTATACAACTAATCAAGGAGGTGTTACCGAAGGAATCAAAAGAGCTTCCAAAAAACTTCTACAAGTCGAAGATGATGGTCCGACAACTGGGACTGGGGTACAAGAAAATAGATTGTTGTCGCAACGGATGCATGTTGTACTACAAGGAGAACGAGGATATAGAAAGTTGTAGCTTTTGTAATACGGATAGTTACAAGCCAGTCAGGGGAAAAGGAAAGTAAACTAGAAAACGACGTCCTTACAAGTATATGCATAACTTGTCGATCACAAAGCGCTTGCAGAGGATGTATATGTCTCAGAATACAGCAGAACACATGATATTGCACAACGAAGCACGCAATGGAGAATTGTCACATCCTTCGGATGGAGAGGCGTGGAAATATTTCGATTTGCGTCATCCAGATTTTGCTGCAGAGCCTAGAAATATACGTCTGGGGCTATGTTCTGATGGCTTCGTCCCTTTCGGGCAGTAGGGATCCCAATACTCCTGCTGGCCGGTTATTCTGACCCCTTACAATCTGCCACATGGATGTGTATGAAGACTCCTTATATGTTTTTGACAGCTATCATACCAGGTTCCAAAAATCTGATAAAGAATATCGATATATATTTACAGCCGTTGGTGGATGAGCTGAAACAGCTGTGGGAGATCGGCGTCACGACCTATGATATTTCCAGAAAACAGAACTTTCAGATGAGAGCTTCACTGATGTGGACAATCAATGATTTTTTCGCATACGGTATGCTGTCGGGATGGAGTACTCACGGCACCATGTCTTGTCCGATATGCATGGAAAATAGTAAGGCGTTCCGCCTTAAGCATGGAGAAAAAACTTCTTTCTTTGATTGTCATCGTCAATTTCTGCCCGCGAGTCATCCTTGGAGAAAGAACAAGGACGCGTTCAGAGCTGGAAAACAAGAATTTTTTCATCCGCTTGCCAGATTATCGGGATACGAGATTTAGGAAGATGTAAAGGACTTGCCCACTGTAATGGAAGATCCATCGAACAATCGTGTCGATGGGTTCGGACAAAGGCATAACTGGACCAAACGGAGTATCTTCTGGGACTTGCCTTATTGGAAAGATAATCTTATAAGGCATAATCTTGATGTTATGCATATCAAAAAGAATGTGTTCGATAATGTCTTCAATACCGTCATGGATATTAAAGGAAAGACGAAGGACAATCCAAAAATAAGACAAGACATTGTCGAGATATGCAAGCGTCCTTATCTGAACTTGATACAAAGGGGAGCTGGTGGACAATTAAGTAAGCCGATAGCACAATACACATTGAGCAAGGAAGATAGATTAATAATCTGCAAGTGGGTGTCTACTTTAAGATTTCCCAACGGCTATGTGTCGAATTTGTCTAGATGCGTTGATCTCAATGAACGCAAGCTAACGAAAATGAAGAGTCATGACTGCCACGTGTTTATGGAAAGATTACTACCCATTGCTTTGAAAGAGTTGTTGCCTTCTGCTGTATTGGTTCCATTGTCCGAACTATCTATATTCTTTAGGGATATTTGTTCAACTAAGTTGACTGTGCAACACATGGTTGAACTTGAGGAGAAGATTATCTTAACAATTTGCAAGTTGGAGAAAATATTTCCTCCTGGCTTCTTTGACAGCATGAAGCATCTACCGATTCATCTAGCATACGAAGCCCGTGTCGGTGCATTTGTTCATTATCGATGGATGTATCCATTTGAAAGGTACATAAAAATCAATATAATTTAAGTTGAATTTTAGTGGGTTTTAAAATTCATTCTTAATTCTCAAGATAATTTGTCTCTCTAGATACCTACACCATTTAAAGAAGAAAGTTGGCAACAAAGCTCATATAGAGGCTTCGATATGCGAAGCATATCTTATCGAAGATGTGTCAAACTTCTGCTCCATTTATTTCGATACTCATGTTATGACAAATCAAAATAGACCTCAAAGGAATGACGAGAGCATTGAGGATGGAGGTATATTCAATGTAAGGGGCAAGCCTGTTGGGGCTAGTAAAAAATGGTGGTTGACTGACGATGAGTATGATGCCGCTCACCGATATGTCTTGTTAAACTGTGACATACAAGAAGTGAGAGATTTGGAGAAGTAAGTCAGTACACTTGCACTCGTTATAATCTCTAATTTGATGAAGTAAGTGACTACACTTATATATTCTTATTTTCTCTAATAGTGTATTTAGAGATGAAGTCAAAATGAGGACACCCGATATTACCGATGAGGGACTTTAAAGAGAGGTTGATTGTACATTTCCGTGATGGTTTCGCAAATATGTAAGTAACTGAGATTATAATTGAGGTTGATTTTATATATTCTTATAAAATATGTAAGTAACTGAGATTATAAATATTAGTTTACAGGTTTTATTGCCTGAAACAACACACACTAATGAGAGTGTTCGTTATCTGGCATTGGGACCGAAGAAGCAAACAAAGACTTGGCCAGGCTATGTCGTTAATGGCTTCAGGTTTAAGGCAACTCAGAATGCTTTAAATGTCGAATTTATCAATGATGGCATCAGTACCAAGGATTCTGGTATTTGCATAAGAGGCACCATCTATGACGACGAACCGGACTTTGACTATTATGGAGTGCTTCGGGATATTGTAGATTTATAATATACTGGCCCAGATGATATGCATATTGTGATGTTCAAATGTGAGTGGTTCGATACGACACCAAATATCGGTTGGAGAATCGATAAACAATTTGGATTTGTCGATATAAATTATCGCAGAAGGTATAGAGGGTCCGATACATTTGCGATAGAAAATCAGGCTGTTCAAGTCTACTATACAAGCAACCCAAGGCGTCATAGAGATCGATTTGACTGGTGGGCAGTATGTAAGATTAAATCTAGAAATATATTCAACGTTGGAGATCCAGCATACCAAGAGGACCAGATCGAAAAGTTCCAATACTTGGGACAACACTCGGATACAATGGATGTTGAAGATATTGTTGAGAAAAATAGAGGGGAGGAAGAGGTTGATACACAAGACTTAGCTGTCAACCCAGGAAGATAGAGGCATCTTATCCCAAATATTGTGGCAGAAGAAGAAGAAGAAGAAGAAGAAGGAGAAGAAGACGAATTTGATGGGGATGAGGATACAGATGAAATCGACGATGAAGATAAGGATGAGGATGGGGATGAGGATGAGGAGGAGGATGATGATGAAGACGAGGCCGAGGATGAGAACGAAGACGATGATTAGGTTAAATATTGTTGTATATTAAAAACACTTCCAATTACGTGAATTAAGTTTGACCTCATAAAAGCAATTACGTGAATTCATGTTTTTTTCGTTCGATTATTTACTTATTGCAGATGGCACTCCTAGTCCTTTTCGTCGCGGCGGCACTCGTCTCCCTACTGCTGGTATGTACATTTTAGTTTAGAATTTTATATTTATTTACACTTTTATATTTTTAATTATGTTTATGTGTTCTATTTATAGGTCATGATGGATGGCCTTGGTCGTGGTGCTGGTGGTGGTCGTGGTGCTGGTGGTGGGGGTGGTCGTGGTCGTGGTCGTAGTGGTGCTGGTGGTCGTGGTCGCATTCAATCTTCCCGGAATGTGACCCCATCCAGCGAGCCCGACCCGGAGAGCTCCCCGGGCACAGACGCATCCCGCCGTCGATCGACAAATTCATCGAGGCATGAGTCTGGATCTGCTAGCGGATCTGTTCCGCTATCGGACCCACTAGCGGATCCACCAGTGGATCCCCCAGTTACTGCACAGTGGGCCCCAGAGTACCCCCATACTCGGTTCCATCCTACTACTGGAGAGTACATGCACGGACCCGCGGATCCTCCGATGGCACCAGAGAGGCCGAGAGGCGAGTTCCGACGAGAGCTATGGTCCGCGGGGACCTCGTAAGTAAATTTAAGATAATTTATTAAATTTCTTTCATTTATTCAAGTTAATAATCCAGTCGTTTCTTCTTTGTAGGTTTTTTCGTTTAATGTTGTCAGGGCTCTTGGAGAAATTATCAGGGCTAACTTCCATGGTCCCTACCTCAACTTTTCGTCGGTACCCCCAAACTTGAAGTACGTCTGGCTCGACGAATTGAGGGTATATATCTATATCTTCTGGTTAATTATTAGTTACTTTTTAATCAACCATTTTTTAAATTACATGATAATTGAATTTGTATGTTAGATGACGTACTGGTGGCCCCTCCATCGCGAGGACGCGATCCGTAGGACCTACAGAAGTGCTACCTCGAAGAAGATACAGGATATGATTTATGACCTGAAAATGGGGCAGACGAGGCCGAATTGGATCCGGCAGGACTATTATGAGGACCTCCTAGATATGATGAATACTTCTACGTACAAGGAGAAATCGGAGAAGGCGAAGGCGAACCGACGGGCCATGGGGCTTTATATGGGGGGATCAAGGCCCCATGCAGCGACGCTTGCAGATCTGGTGAGATACCGTAAATTTATTTCACTATCGAATTAGGTATTATTAATAGACGGAGTTAATTAAGTTCTACAAAAATTTCGTATGCAGACCCAACGGGCGATGAAGGAGGGAAGGGCGCCAGAATCGGTCACCATGCACGACGTGTTCCAGCATACGCACAAGAGACGGAAGGACGGGAGCTTCGTCGACGAGAGGGCCAAGGAGACTGATGTAAGTACTTATGTTTATGAGATTTATGTTAGAATTAAAAGTATTTGGACTATAATTTAGGTAAACTTAGGATTCACACTTAACTTAGTGAAACATAGGATTTAGATTACAACTTAGGTAAATCTTATAATATAAACACATTCATTTGATAGGCTGCGTATCGTGAGGCCCTTAGTCGGGCTCAGTTAACTGACACCGAGGATGTCGGTAAAACGACGCCCGCCCGGACGCCCTCTTCTTTGGCCGCTCGCAACGACTTGTTTGTAGATGCCGTTGGCGGCTTTAAGAAAGGGCACCTGTACGGAGTCGGCTCCCTAGGGCCGTTGCACATGGCGACTCAGAGATTTCCTCCGACACCGCCTCCTCCCGCGGTCCCGGCAGACGATGATGTTAGGTCGCAGCTTACGCAGCTCCACGAGGCGGTATCGTCCTTGCGGGAGCAAATTGCTACGTACTTTTCGCCTCCGTCTGCTGCTGCCGGTCCGTCTGCTGCTGGTGTCGGTCCGTCTTCTACTGGTGCCGGTCTGTCGACTGCTGCTCCCGGTCCTTCTACCGTCGGTCATCTTTCTTTCAATCCTGCTGCCCCTCTGGTACCGCCTACGACTATGACGGCACTCCTTGATCTCATGTCGCCAGAGCATCTACGCGGACTTCCGAGCAGTGTCTTCGAAGGCTTGTCGCCGTACCTAGTGGAGCAGTATTTTTATCGGGCGCATGAGGGATTACCACCACCGGACAATCGAACTCCTCCTCCTCCTTAAAGTATTATAATTAAGAAATTTTGGAATATTTGTGGGAATTTTAGAATATTTGTGGGAATTTCGGATTATAACGACAGATATTAGTTTATGATTTCAGGATAATTGGTGTCTATTATATCTTGGTTTGGTTTGGTCTATGTGATTCTTGGATAATTGGTGTGCATTAAATTCGTATGTGCATATTTGGTCTATGTGATTCTTGGATAATTGGTGTGTATTATATATTTGGTCTATGTGATTGTTGGATAATTGATTGCATTATATATTGGTTTGGTTTATGCATATTTTTTTGAACAGGGAAAGCGCTGTAATTTTTTTTCAAAAATATCTCTGTTAGCGACGGACTAGTGACCGGTTAGCGACGAATATTTCCAGTTTTTGACTACTTTTCGACGGAATATCCGTCGCTAACTGGAGATTTGAAACTGTTTCCAGTTAGCGACGGGTGGTCGACGTATTCGCGTCGGACAATCCGTCGCCAAGGTTCTGGAAATATCTAGTTCGACGGAATAGCGACGGAACATCCGTCGCCAAGGTTCTGGAAATGCATGACATTTCCAGAACCATGGTCGACGGATTATCCGTTAGGATTCCGTCGCTAATCCGTCCTTTGTTAGCGACGACGATCGACGAAATAGCGACGGAACGATACACTCTGATACGCTGTTACGACGGTTTATCGATGGACCGTTCCGTCGCTAGCATCTACACCGTTCAGTATTTAATGCATCGTATTGTGACGACGAAAAGTCGTCGCTATTCCGTCGCTTGACGACTACTTAGCGACGGAGCTTTATTAGCGACGAGCTGATTGCCGACGGATTATTTTGACCAAGATCCGTCAGTGATCGGTCGCTAATACTGATTGCCGACGGATGGGCGACGGACCTGGCCGTCGCTAAATCGACATATTTTGGTAGTGTCATTAATTGAGTGAACGGTCTACAACATCTAGAGAGATTTAACATGAATCTCCTGATATAGACAAGTCGTCCTTGGAATCCGTGTAGCTCTTTTAGGTTACGTGGCGGACGCATCTCTTGAATGGCTTTGACTTTGTCGGGGTCAACTTGTATACCCTTAGAGGTAATAACGAATCCGAAAAACTTGCCACTAGAGACAACCAGTGTAAACTCCCGTTCTGAATTTTCAATTAATTTATTCTTTTTAGATAATTTGAGTTGATTAATTGAACAGACTTGACGGCACCTAAGGTATTTATTTTATTATTTGTTCAAATACAAAAATAGAGAATAAATTAATTTTTTAAAAATTATAAATTCAATTATCAAATAGCTAAGGTTGCATTATTTAAATTAGGTTCCAGGAACAGTAAGAATTATGACGTACTAAATTGTATATTAGAGTAATACTAAAATCTAGGTGAGTACCAGTAAAGTGGAAGATAAACAAATTCCTATTCATACTCATCTTTTATTAAAGCTTTATACTTTCCTTAGGCAAAATCATAAATTAAATAAAAATCTATATCCTCTAAATAAATAGATTAGATGAATAGATATAGATATAAGCTTATATATTATATATTAGGGTAGGTGCACAGTAACTGAATCTCTAGTTCAGCTCATATTTAGGTTTATCTAAAGGACGTGTATATTTTTTTTGAAGTAATGGGTAATTATGGTGAACTCGCCTCCACTGGGGCTCGAACTCCCGACCACTTGGGCCGCATGCATCTATCTTAACTACTAGGCTAGAGGTCATATGCAAAGGACGTGTGTGTGTGTGTTATATATATATATATATATATATATATATATATATATATATATATATATATATATATATATATATATATATATATATATATATACTGCAAATGACCTCTAGCCTAGTGGTTGAGAGAGATGCATGCGGTCCGAGTGGTCAGGAGTTCGAATCCCAGTGGGAGCGATTCCAGAAACAATTTAACTGGTTCCAAATATATATATATATATATATATATATATATATATATATATATATATATATATATATATATATATATACACTAGCTTCCTCATATATATATATATATATATATATATATATATATATATATATATATATATACACTAGCTTCCTCATATATATATATATATATATATATATATATATATATATATATATATATATATATATATATATATATATATATATATATATATATATATATACACTAGCTTCCTCTATTCTCTTCCTCAATTTTTCATCTAATCTCTCGACCCACCGAAACCTTTCCAATACCACCATCCTCGTGTATGACTCCTACTCAGCGCCTCTCCGGTCCCAGGGCACAGCCGTGTGTTGCCACCACCGTATCCCGGAGATCCCGACGTTGCTGGGCGAAGTTACCGACAACACGAGCTCTCCCAACCAAACAATCTTAGCTGATTCCGCACGCATAGCCCCACCGTGACTGACGCCCACTGCAAGTACGGCACCGAGCATATCACCATGGACGTCCCCCAGTGCCTTACGACCCTCCTAGTCGGTCGTCGCGAGCCGTAAGCTCTTCATGTCGAGCTTCTTATCATTTCAAACCACCCAATGGACAAGGAAGTTACGCACCAGTTGTAATTTCTTTTCCTACGCGAGGAGAAGCACACGAGTATCTGTTGCCAACTATAATTTAAGTAAGTTTAGACTTAGCCCTCCTCCTTATTCTAATGGCAAAACCATCAATATCTAAGTAAAATAGTAGTAAGAACAATACTTGGCATGTGCAAAAATATTAATATATAAAGTTAGAACAGTAATTTATTCATAGTTAACAAACTATAAGCTAATCAATTTAATTTCATATACTTAATAAAATATAAGCTAACATATAGTAACTAGAAAAAAAATCGTGACTACAATATCGGACATGCATAGACGAAACCAGCCATGCAACCCACAACACTATTCACGTAAGACTAACAAAAGAATATGAAGAAATTACATAAAATAGGATGCCTATCTTCCTTCTCTCAGTTTCATATATGAGAGTCTGTTGATTAAATAAATAATAAAAAAAAAAAGAAGAAAGAAATAAATTGTTCTCCATACTTAATTCCTATACCAGCTAGAAGATAATGACCCGATGCCTATTTTTTTTTTTCCAACACATGTAGCATAGGTAATGTATTCACAAACCACCCATACATCTTTTAGTTACAAAGCATAACCTCCATGGGACATTCAAATTGACAGCAGCAGTAATAAAGTTTAAAGGAACTTTTTGTATATAAATCCCTATCAATTAATAATTGCAACTCTAGATATAAACTCTAACCAATTGCAACTTGAACCTTACTCTAACTAAATAATTACAAAGCTTCTTAGTCTATTATTATTAGGTGCTAAAAGTAAAATTGTGTTTGATATTTATAAATTGTTAGGCTTTGGAATAACCTTGGGCTTGGACTAGACATGGTACCGCGACCTCAGCACGAATTGGGATAAACCTCCATGCAAGTATACCTTGCCTACTTGTACAGTTTATTTTCATGCATTTTCTATACTGTTATTTCTTCTCAGTCCTATTTCATTACCTGTTATTCATGTCCATGTCATTACTATTTTTCTTATTTTACGTGCACGTTCCTTACTTTTCCTCCTATCATTGTTTATTACTTGCGAGTATTGTGGCGATATTTGCTAGTCCTTAGTCTCCGTTCCGTTGAGTTGACTTGACCTGTAGTCGTGATCGATTGATGGACATTAACCCTGTTACCTCTAGACCGGGAGTGTCCCATGGCATTACGGTATAGAGACTCTTTATAGACTTGTTATTCCATCTCTAGGACTGGTTGCATCCCATGGCGTTACGGTGTTAGAGACTTGTTATCGACCTGTTATCCCATCTCTAGGACCGGGAGTGTCCCATGGCATTACGGTAGTAGAAACTTATCTTTTGTCTCGAGATCGGGAACGTCCCATGGCGTTACGGTATTGAGACATCTTTGTTGAATTGTTTCATGTCTTACTTTCCTCTCTTTCTATGCATGTTATTTACTGTTACATTTGGCTTGTATATTGTGTATCTTGCTACGTCTCTCTGAGGACCTGGTGATCTCTCCAAGTTATTGCTAATTTTTCTTCCAGGTATTTATTGAGACTACTAGAATAGAAGGATAAAATTATGGGCGATGGTATCTCCCGTATTCAGGTATCGATAGTGGTATATTTATCATTCTTTTGTCTTTTATATTTCATGATGACTTCTTCAGCTGTATAGCCTAGTTTTACGAGCTTACTTTCTGTTATGAGCTTGTTCAGATGATGGTATTAAGGTCTGACCAACCTTACTATAAATTATCTAATCTTGTATATATATTCAAGTAGCATCAGTGTATTATTGTTTGATCAGCATTAATGTCCTAGTTCCTACTTGATTATTATCTATGGATTGAGATATAGTTGACTTGCCATTTTATACCCAATATAGACAGCTTATACGTATTCAAGCTGGGCTGGAGTCCACTTGATATGTAGCTGGCATGTATACGTATCCGAGTCCTACGTATTTTAGAACTGGAGCATTACACCCAGAAATGACTTGGTGGGATTAATCTTAAGTTGATGTTTATGCATTAGATCGAAAATGGTCTTCAAGTCTTGGATGTGATCTTCCTTTAAACGACTCTTGACAGCAATATCGTCGACATAGTATTCGACTGTTTTTCGTAAATGTTACAAAAAATAGTGCTTATACTCCGCTAATAAGTGGCACCAGCATTCTTGAGACCAAACGACATGAGTGTATAGCAGTAGACTCCCAGAGGAGTGCGAAAAGATGCATGATTTTCGTCTTCAGGATTCATCTTGATCGAATTATAACCAGAGAATCTGTCCATGAAAGACATTCGTTTGAACCCGCAAGTGTTGTCGATCATGACATCAGTGATTGGAAGAGAAAACCCATCTTTGGAATAAGTTGCGTTGTGGTCGATAAAGTCGATGCAGGCTCGAACTTTTTTTGTCTTCTTCATAACTGGGACAATATTAGCTACCAGTCGGAATGTTGCTCCTCCCTAACAAAACCGCAGGCAATGAGCTTCTTGACTTTAGCTTCTACAGCGTCTATCATATCAGGTCAGAATCGTCGCTGTTGCTGTTTAACAGGCTTGGCATTTGGCAAGATGTTAAGCTTATGAGTTGCGATCTGTGGATCTAATCCCGACATATCTTCATAGCTCCATGCGAATACGTCAATGTATTCCCTAATAAGCTGGATCAAGTCTTGCATGTCTGTCTCAGGAAGGCTTTTGCTGATAAAAATTGGCCTCGGAGATGTTTCGTCTTCGACGTCGATCTGGATTAATTCGTCCTCAGTAAGTGGTTCATAATGTTCGAAGCAAAGTTTCTATTGAGTATCCATCATTTGTGCCCAAGACTCATTCTCATAAGTATTGACAAAATCATCATCCTCATCATCTTCTGGGAATTCATTTGTCACTATATTAACAGATAGAGTCAGATGATGAACGTTTTCTATACTGGTGGCTGAGTCCCATGAAGCGGAATCGAAAGAGTGAGATCGTATCTATTTATTTGATTCAGATCTACCTAGGGTTGTATTCGGTGTAATATTGCCTAATCCATGTCTAGTCTTGTTATAGTATTGTGATGACCTTCCTTTCGGAGCAGGTAGTCGAATAGAAGTACGTCTACCTTTACCTCCATTCAATCCAGACCTGAAATTGTAACCCAATTTTTGAATGATATTCTTGGATTGCTAACTGTAACGATGTAGTTGTATTATTCCATGATCGTCATTTTCACAATCGTTGTCGATTATAGTTCATTGGTTATGTTCTCTGCTGAAGAGAATTGGATACTCATTGTCATTCCGAGAAGGAACTACGAAGAATGAATTTTACACCGGTTCGGACACTATCTCATCTTGAAATGGTTGAATTGCTCCTAAGGTGAGAGGTTCAAAATTATCTAGAATTTCTAAGTAATGTTGTGCATAAAAGTTGACATCAATATACTGCGAAGGAGATACTGCTTTATTGATATCTTTAGTCTCAGTAGTTACAACAGTATTTTTGACCTTGGCTGGAGACATTGACAGGTCGATAACAAGAGAAGGAAAAAGATAAGTAGTAGGCTTATTACGACGAAGGTCGATAACAAGAGGCTCAGAAGAAATGAGCTACATTTACTCTATTTTTCAGTAGGAGGGACGAGAGTGATGGTTAGCATCTGAGAATATGAAGGAAGAGAAGTGCGTCCTTAAACTGGAATCATTAAGACTTCATCTGGATCATCTTTCTGGTCTTCCTCCGTGTCCATAGCTAACACAACCTTCATATACTATTCTTTGTACATTCTGGAGTCTGTATAATAGGCCTCGACACCTCGAATAGGATTAAGGTTAGCAACTTCTTTTTTGATTTCTCCATTGTCATCCACGTAATAAAGCACTGGTGGAGAGTGGATGGCACAATATTATGTTCATACAACCATGGCCTTCCTAATAGTAAGTTATAGGAGATGTGATTGTCAATCACATAACAGGTGGCTTTTGTCTAGAGATCGCCGATTTGGACTCTCAAGCAAAATTTTTCCAGCGGTTTACTCTTTCCAGAATTGAACCCAAAAATAGTTGTCACTATCGCTGAGAGGCTATGGACTGGAATCTTCAGAGAATCCAGCAAAGTTCTAGGATTTATACTGAGTGCAGACCCGAGATCGACAAAAATGCGATCTACCTTCATTGTATCAACATAACCAATGAAGTAAAGAGGTCGGTCGTACCGATCATCCTCTAGCACCATGTCATCTTGAGTAAAAGTAATATTTGGCATTATTTCCATCATACTATGATATTGAGGGCATGCCACAGGTTCTTCGTCTGACTTCCCCAGATGTGTAAGACAAGCATCAGCTTACATCAGAGCTTCACTTAATATTTTTTTTAGTTTCCTTCGAGAGATGAAGGATCTCAAAGATTGATAATCTTGCTGGAGTATTGGCTGACTGAGCCAATATATCAAAGTTGTATGGCTTCTCAAGGTCTTACAGTGGAGTAGTCTTCTTCAGGTTCTTGTCAAAGAAAACATGCTGCTTGCCTTTATCAGCTGTTGTCGGCTTAGAAAGACCCGAATCAGCTGGTGGAGCTGATCTTGGAAGAGCATCAGAAGTAGGAGGGGGAGTGACAACTTCAGTCTCTTGACCATTTGGGTAGTCTTAGAGATAGATTCTTCCAGATATGGTATCGGTCAAGACTTCTTCTTCTAAAGCAGGTGAGAGGAAAACCATGTTACAGGTCTTCACTCGTGCCTTGCCTTTGGAAGACTTCTTCTTTGATGAGGGATCATGTGATCTATCCCAAATCCCAAGCCGACCCGAGACCTGTTGTCTTGAAGTTATAGAGATAGAGGTATTAGAGACCCCTTTTCATTGTTTAGACCTGGTGCTTTTTGAAAGTTATATCCCATCTTTATCATCAGTTCATGAGATTATTGACTGTATCGATAGAATTCAGGTTGGTAGTTGATTTCTGATATTGACGGAGCAGTTTCTGAAGAGGAAGACATGGACCCTACCTGAACAAAAGTAGCCTTCAAAGGAGTAACACGGCCATCAAGCGAGGAGTGCTCACTTGAAGTCATGTTGCAAGATTTATATTTAGCTGACTTCTTCAATCTGTTAGAAGAAACAGATGTCGATGTCTTCTATTCGAATTTATCGACCAGGTCTGGATGAACACACATGATTTTGCCTTTAGCTATTGACAGTGGTACCAAACCATCATTTCGTACCGTAGGAGGTTGACAATCTCCATAGTTACTTTAGCTATACAACACCGTCAGAAACTAGTTGTGGAGCGAAGTCACCAAATTACAGAGAGACGACGTTGGCAGTCACCGTCTTCTCGTCCTTTCGGAGAGTGGTTGCCTTGGTATTGACCAGATCTTGGATCTTTTCTTTGAGTACGTAGCACTTCCTGGTTGGATGCCCCAGAAACTTGTGATACATACAATATTTAGGATTGTCAGTCTTACCTACTTCATCTGCTTGTTTGATCTTCGACCGTTGAATTTTATCGCTTTTGATCAAGCAATCGAAGATGTTCATAAAGTCATCATCATCGAAGGAATACTCTTCCTTGGGTCATGGTGCTGTTCTTTGTGGAGGCATTGTTGTAGGTGCTGACTGGCCTATATTGATGGCTAATGCCTCTTTGTCTTTATGATTGTTTTGGTGACTATCGCTGCTGGTAGCGGGGTGCTTATCTTTATCGAGATTAGGCATCGGAATGCCTAGTTGCTTGAACTTCTCAGCACTGTCTTCGGCTGCTTTGGCACTTTCTATGAAGGAACCTGAATCTTGAATCTGTGTAGATCCCGTCCACATGCTGACTATAGGTAACAAGTTTGATTTATAAGTATCTATAGTCAATGTGTCAGGAGTACCCAGAGGCATTTTTAGTGCCTTTCGTCGGAAGCGCTCGATGAAACGTTCGGCTATTTTATTGGGCTTCTATTTAATTTTGGTGAGGACGGACATAGTCATGTCGTGAGTCCCTTCATAGAATCATTCCAGGAACATATATTTTAATGTGGTAAAGGATTTTATGTATCCATCTGGCAAACTTCGATACCAGTCATAGGCAACACCCGCTAAGCATCCGACGAACACTCTAGTGAGTAGAGCATCATTCTGCTGAAAGTGATCAGTCATCATCTCGAAGTGATTGATATACTGACTAGGGGATGTGTTACCGTCGAATAGCATTATAGTTGGCGGTTTGTATTTAGGTGGGAATGTGACTTCCTTCTACTACGCAGGATAGGGTTGTTTGATCCCAAACTTTTGTAAACCCTCTTTTTGCTTGAAAGCTTTAAACTAATTTTGCAGAAGCTTGACTGATTCAAGAGGGTCTCTCAGTGTTTAAGGATCAGCAGATTGATTTAAAGTATTAGGATGAGGAGCCACATGATAAGCACCACCTCCCGTACCGGAATGACTTGGAGTAGCTTATGTTGGAAGGTGTATGACCTACGAGATGGTGGTATTTAGAGAAAGTTGTGCTCTAGGACCAGTGTTGATAGGCACAGAACCTGCTACGTGTTCTTGAGTTGGAACTAGATTCACAACTGGTGGAACAACATATTGTGTCATGATTACTGCGTACATGCTTGTAACCATGTCAGCCATAGCCTTCAGATTAGCCTCCAAGGCAGTAACTTTTTGCCTTTGGCTAGTAGAACTGGAAGCGTCTTGCTCCCCATTCTTTACGTAAGCAGGTACTTCTCTTGATACAGAAGATAAACTGGTAGATAGGATAGTCCGATCAGAGTCTTCGCAGTCGACATTGGAGTCTAGTAGACTGGTACCCCCAAGATTGAAATCAGGAAGATTCCTTTGACCAAGGAAGTGTCACGCCCCAGAACCAGAATACCGGAGAGCGGGGGAATGACTCAGCCAGCTACGTATTATGGGTAGATAAATACCGTATAATACGATCAATGCTGTCTAAAAGACGAGGGGGTGCATACTACATGAAAGTCTCATTAGGGTTACTCAGGATCTATTGTCTCAACCATCAATCAAGAAGCAGTAATAGAGAACATGTAAGATAAAGCAGTAAGGCGTCCCAAACTCCCAGTCAAAATGTTCTTGAGGTCTGGCTTTACAAAATATAGCCAGATGATATAACAAGGTATACACAATCGTTGTCAGCTGCAGTCTGACTTAGTTATAATTATGTAAAAGTAAGTACAAGACTATCCGACTAACATATCGGTGCCAAGCGGCAAAATGTAAAGTAAGTAGCAAAATGAGCAGGGAAGCAAGAAACCCACTCGTGTCCTCCTGCGATCATCCCTCTAGTATTGACCATCTTGGAGGTAGAAGTAAGCTGAGTCCTCGGGAACTGGCTCTAAATTTGGCCATACAAAACCAGAGAGGTTAGACCTCTAATAGCAAGTACCACAAGGAAGCACGACATGAGAAATAAAACCAATGGGTAAGAGTTAAGAATATGATAAATAAGTCTCCACTTGCTACTGGGATTCACACAACATCACGACACTTCAAACCAACTTCCCAACCAAACAAGAACGGAAGTTGACCCGTCATGTCCTGACAACCTGATCATCTCAGTAGTTAACGAAGTAGGTATAGTACACACAAAAAAATCAATTTAAATGACAATACAATTACTACGACTTGCTAACTGTGAGTTCCAAGTTACCCTAGAAATATGCAATAAGGGATTCCTCAATTCTTACTTTGTACAAGCAAGGCTAATCTACCCAGTAATCAATTGTGCCAACTTATATACAGGGTACGATATGCACAACTCTTCAATGATGCCCGTGCGGTTAGGTTGTAGGTCTTACATAGCGTAATGCAACAATCAAACCTAGCCACGGAATAATCATGCCTTGACTGTAAGGTACAGATGCTACTTTTATAGAAACAAGCTGAAGTCTGCACGTGTCCATATGTCAATGTTCGGGATCGGCTAGTCGATTGCAATGGTTTATGTTTAATATGAACGTATCTCATTCAATTTCAATAAGACGACTAGCCGGTCTCTTAGTTCCAACTAGGAACACATGATCAATCATTAGTCGAGGTAACAATTAATGTCAATTCGTGATAAGGCATGAAAGTCAACTAGCATTTGGTATGGTCGATTCTATAACTCTCAGGGTTAAGTTCCAGTCATTCTGGGTATCCATAAACCAATCGAGACACAGGGCACATTTCACACAATAATATGTATTAAAATATTAACATATCATGATTATATCAAGTTCATGTCAAAAAGGCATAAGGATATAATAAGGGGTGCCATGCGCCCAAGGAAGTAGAGTTACGCGTAAAGGAATAACATTTAAACATTACGCGTGAACTTGTACGCGTAAAAGGAATAGCATTACGCGTGGATGAATACGCGTAAAGAAAATATCATTACGCGAGAACTTGTACGCGTAAAGGGAATAGGCGTAAAAGGGTAGAGTCACGCGTACAGGAAATAAAGCTTATGCGTAAAGGGAATACGCTCAATAAAGGAATAAAGTTGTGCGTAAAAACTTGTCTTACGCCAAGCCAGAAGAATACGCGTAAAGAATAATGTTACGCGTGAAGGAAGTAATGTTACACCTGAACTTGCACGCGTAAAGAGTTTAAAGTTTACGCAGGAATGAATACGCGTAAATTATAATGTTACGCGTGAAACATTGTACGCGTAAAGAAAATATCATTACGCGTAAAAGAATACGCGTAAAGGAAATAGAAAATCATGTTACGCGTGAATTAGGACGCGTAAAGAAGTAACATTACGCGTGAAGGAATACGCGTAAAGGAAATACGCCAAGCCAGAAGAATAGACTTGCGTAATTCCAGATGCACGCTGACACGAATGATCGTGGGCGTAGAGCTTGATAATATGCGGGCACGTATAAACGTGGGCGTGGAGTTTGATAATACGCGGACACGTAAAACGTGGGCGTAGAGAACCTCTCGAACTCCAATTCCATGAAAACTTCAATCGAAGCCAATAATGAGACTTCCACGGATCAAATTGGGGTATAACACAAATCTTAACAACCTGAAATGGTCAAATTTTGGAAATAAGGGAGTTTGAGAGATCAAAACCATTAAAATCTGAAAATAGCAAATTTCTAGATCTACAAAAACAAAACTTTCAAAATAGAAAATGTCAAGTTCTAAACTATCTTAGAATCATAAGAGGAAGATAAATGAACCATAAAAATGGGTTCTCATGTGGAAGCAAGATGCACTTGCCTAAGCTCTTGGTAGGTGGAGAGAGTTATGAGGAAGAAGAAGGAGAGTAAATGAGAATGAATGAAGAGAGAGAAAGTGTTGGGCTTTAAATGGAGATGGTGGCAGGTGGTTAGTTGGGTTCATGATAAACGACCAAAACAAACCAACCCAAGTCGAACCCAAGAGCAAAAAGCAAAAAATAAAATATAGAAAAATAATTACCATAAAATTAAAGGAATTAAATACAGAATAAATGCATGATAAATATTAAATAAATACATTCAAGCAGTACACATATTAAAATACATATTCTGGGAATGGGGAGTGACAGGAAGTCTCAATTTCTTGATCTTATGTTTTGGTAGACTCCTTCAGAAGAGTCTAGGATTTGACTACGGTTTTGTTGACTCGAAGGTCATGATGAATAACGCCTTGGACATCTTCCACCCCTAGTGCTACGAGATGTCATATTGACAGAAGCAAACTACAGTTCGTCTTCATCCACTAAGATCACATTGGGAGGTCGAGAGTAATTGTGAGATCGAGAGTAATTCAAACGGTTGAATACAGACTGTTTCGTTGTCTTGCAGCAACACTTGACATCAACTTTATGTGAGCGATAGCGGTGTTTGTCGTATGCATTTGATGATGCACGAAGTGAATTATCTTCATCTATCAAAATCACATCCGAAGAGCGAGGATAATTCAAGCAGTCAAACACCGACCGTTTTGCTACCTTACAATAGCACAAGATTATAATATCATAATACTGATTATAGTGATGTCCATGATGTAGACTCACTACTGCATAAGATGAACTCATAGTCTTCCGCTTTTGTACAATGAGTTTGCGAAGATTTGGTATAGTAGCAGAAAAAGAAGAAGAAGAAGAAGAAGGAGGAGGAGGAGGCAGACTCTGCCTGATTACATTAGAAATATAATGCATATTCCTAAACTTTTGAGTTCTTTGCGTATACAGGGCAGTGCTAAGTTCATTGGCGTATATGAGTGGGTTTTGGCTGTTAGAAGCCCTCACTGTGTGCGAGCTAGTAGTTGGCACAAACTGCATTGAAGTCTTCTGGCGTGCCATCTGACTTGTTTGAGTATGTTCTGCTCTGTGCCTATTAACATAGGCACGCATGTCAACATCTGGCACCACTTGTTAGTCTGTGAAACCCATAGATTTCTTTGCTCTGTTCTTGATATGCCCAGAGTAAGGAGATCATGGTGCTAGCCTGATTGGTACGGGACAACATGGCACAAACCAGCTTGGTGTGGAGTAGGCAGGATGCCTTGGTACTTTGTGCATACTGGCACAACGTATTTGGCGTGGCGCCTATGGGCAGAAGGATGCGAACTTTGAACAGAACCTACTTTCTTGGAAGTAAGATTCTTGTACAGAAATATTTTGGCACTGATTGGTGCAGAGGCATATTCGAGTGAGTTTTCCACCAAGTCCAGGACTGGGGAAGAGTGGGGAGTATCCATTGGGCGCTTTTCCTTATTTTGAGAAGCAGCAGCAACAATTGGCGTATCAGTGGACTTCAGAGTCCGGATGGTGTGTACTTTATTTTTGGTAGCAGTTGTGGTGGCACGCTTGGCACCCCTGACGCCAATTATTCCTCGTAAGCAGTTTGGTCGAACTCAACGACCAAAGCCTCATACGTCGTACCGACTGACGCAACATCGTATTGATGCAACACCGCATCAATCCTGTTGCAAGTCCGAGTGTCAATGCGATCGCACGCTTCAAACGCTACGACGTTCCATGCCTCTACGCGATCAAGCAAAGCTTTGCCACGAGCAATCCTTTTCCTGCACCCTGCATGAAAGCTGGTGGAGGATCAGTACATTCGTCCTCGCATGTACTGATGAAAAGACCCACTTTCTAAATCAACATTTAGTATTTATATTGAATTATGCAACTTAGCTTATGATCTTGCTATATTCTCCTTAGGGTCGATTTCATGGCATATTCGAAAACGGTAAAGCATGTTATCATGGCAAGTATGTTATTTGTCACGACCCACACCCTAGAGTAAGGGCACGAGACGTGGATACGTCCAGCCTATGCCGCAGTGTCGGCGGTAGAACGCTGTCCTAGGTCAACATACATCTAACAATATATATATCTAAACAGTTTATACTCCCCGAATGGGGGTGATATAGCAGTAATAAACTCAATCACAACTAAGGAAGAGATAGCATGATATGAAATAGAACTCAAGAAAACAAATAGATGAAAAGTAGTCTAAGATAATCCCAGCAAAATCCAGAAGTACATGGTCTCAGATACAGAATGAAAGAATATATACAACTCAGAACTCAGAATAAAGTCTAGCTAAAACATGTCTCAAGACTACATAAAAAGATAAGCCTAACTAATCTAGTCTAGGCAATCGGGGTGATATCCTCAGCTAGAGCTGGGTCCTCCTGAGGGTCCAGCTCGTAGGTGTCATCTAAGGCTGCCCCGTAGAAAGTGTCCAGGCAGGCCTCCTCCTCATCCTCTGTAATATTTCAACAGGTCCAGTCAGGACAGGAGCGAGCACAGTACATCTTAACAGTTCATAGCAGGTTAGAAAATATAATCATGCAGTAAAGTAAGATACAGGTACTGAAAGAAGTGCAGTATGTAAACAGAGAGAGAAAGCTGTAAAAGAAATATCTACTATAAATAGAGAACTAACATGTGGCTAGTGAGTCAGAGTACAACATGGACATGTAAATGGCATGGGATGATTCTGATGCTACACTATGGAATGATTCTGATGCTACACTACTGGTGTATTATTCACATGTCCACTTCTACTCTCCCGTACCCCCAATCAATACACAAGGATCCAACCAGGTTATGTTATGATTCCATGCACAGGCCCTCGAAGGGTGATACATGGATGTCCCATAAATGGGGATTCTAGAAGACCCAATAAATGGGATAAGGATTCCAGGAAGACTCTGTGATCATAAGGGTATATGTCACAAGTGATCGAAGAACCAATGAAGCATAGTGATACGCCATGTAAGTGAAACACACAGAACATGTAGTACTCGATGCTCCCTAAGGATAACATCTCAAGAAGGGATCCATATAGTACCAATCCGTGTGACCAACGTGACAGTACAAGTAAAGTAATTTAATGCAAAAAATAATTCTAAGCAGGATACGAAATGATCAGAGAATGTACTCGCCTGGTATCTGAGTGTCCAATATAAAAATACTGTCCGAGGAGTGGTGTCTGGCTCCTAATCAGAACATCACAAGTCACAACAAGTCCAAAATGGTATAATGAAGTCCTACTATGCATTCTACATGATTCTAGGTCAATCTAGGCCAAAGTCAACTCTTGGTCAACTCTGGTCAACCCTAGAAGTCAAACTAGGTCAACCAAGTCTAAAATAGATCAAACTAGTCTTTACTAGTCTAACAAGGCTATACTAGGTCCAAATAAACTGTACAAGCCCAATCTAGGCTCACCACGCTATACCACATTACTTAGGCCTATTCTTAACACATGAATATATATTACCTATGTATAATACATACACAAGTTGTATATATATGTGACATACACATACACTTGTGTAACCCACACATCCCATGTAGGTATCTAGACTAGATACCCAAATATACCACTACCATATGTATAATACTCACATTACCTATATATATATATATATATATATATATATATATATATATATATATATATATATATATATATATATATATATATATATTATATATATATATATATATACCTATAGCATATAATCACATAGAAAAGAAATAGGATTCATAAAGAGAGGGGATGTGTAAACTGTGTATGCGTGAGTGTAATGTGTATATGTGTGTGTGTATGAAAGAGTAAGGGGAGAAACTGTGTGTGTGAAGAGATGTGTGTATCACTATGTGTGTGTGAAGAGTGATAGGATGTGAGGAAAATCTGAAATCTAATGTGTGTGTGTGTGATTAGATAGGCAAGTGTGTGTGTGATTAGATAGGCAAGTGTCAGCAGTTATATGGTGCAGGAATTTAGAGTTCATGTCAATGGGAAACACAATATCAGTTTTTAGGAATCAAATCTCACCCAAACAATACACCACCAAACTGGAAACTAACACTGAGTTTTCAGCCATAAAGCCAATTCCAAATTTTAGTCAAAACATCCTAACATTCTCAGGTCTTCATTCATAAAGCTTAATCTAGATTTCAGTTAAATCCTAACTGCACAGGAATAGGAAAAAAAACCAAATTGAAGCCATAAAACTGAAAAAGCTCAGTTTACACTATCATAGCCCAAAATGAAAACAAAAACCCACCAATCAATACCAAATTTGACACACAAGTAGTTAATACATAGGAGAAAGATTTAGGGACTTAAACCTACAGGTTAAACAATACTAATGGGTTTAAAAAGTGGTGGCAAGTTCATTATAAAACCTGAAATGCAAACTGATTTCCTAGATTTCAGTTTTGTCCTTCAAGCCCAAATCGATTTCAATAGTTCACCAATTCAACACAAAATTGATACACACATAGGTCACATATAGGGGAACATATTTAGAATCTAAAACCCAGTATTTAACATCATTACAAAGGCTAAAACATCAGACAAATTCTATATTCGAAAACTGGATATGTTGACAGAATATAGGTATCAGTTGATTGGGTAAATGAGAATTCGATTAGGAAATTAAACTAAAACATGAACCTATTGGTTGGTAAATGAAACAACCCATGTGCACAAACCCCACACTCCATTTCGTGTCACTCAAGGCCGGACACGGCGTGTCCAATACAAAGAAAACACAAAACAGACACACAGTGCACTGTCTCGTGCACACGTGCTCTCGTGTCGTATACACGACACAGGATACTTCGTGTCTCGTGCTCGTATCAGTAGGTTCACCTAGTGTCCAGCTAAGTTTCCAAGCACCTGCACTGAGTCCTAGAGTGTCGTGTCCATTAAAATAAGGTCGTATCAGTGGCTAGTAAAATAACAGTGCACAGGCAGTGAAATCCACGTGCACGATCGATTCCTCTCTCGACACGACACGGGGACACATGGGACTTGACACACGGGATGTCAGTCATTGCCCCATGCCACTTGTCAAGTGGTTCGTGTCCTCGTGTCCTACAGAGGGAGAAAATGCCCCCGAGTAGCAGGGGATCCAATCCCAAGCGCGCGCGCGCGTGTCCACGCGTGTCCATGCATCGAAATCGACACAAGTCGACAAAAAAATCCACTCAGAAGAACAGGAATGCCTAAGCAATAGTAAAACCTAATTTTTTATTTAAAAACATCCTAGAAATTAGGTCAAAAAGTCCACTGTGGCATTTCGACAAACAGTTTGGGGACGGGTCTGATACGTGTCCAAACGGACACGAAACTTATGAAACCCGACACGAAACTATTGTAAACACTTAGGGGACTCCTAGGGCTTCCTAATCATGAAAAGAAATCGAAGTTTCATGGAGAAATGAGAAAGTTACCTATGGATGAACTTTCAAGAAAAATTCCCTTTGTTGAGCTCCTCTCTTGATATCCCAATACAATCAAATCAACCTCAAACTGAAATAAAATTCCAATAACATCAAGGACAGTAATATTAGGATCCAATGCAACTTGTTTGGAGGAAAAAGGATCTAAAATGGATTTTTTATGGTTTTTTGAACATGGAGACTCACCTCTTTCTTCTCTTAAAATAAATTCCTAAAGAAGAGGCTAGCCCTAGATTTTAGGAGAGATTATATAGTGGGGGAATCCCTAGGTTGGCTTAGGTGGCCGGCCATGGTGAACTAGACTAGGGTTTGCACTAGGTGGCTAGTCCTATAAGGTTAAGTCATAAAATGACTTGTGAAATCACAAGCCATTTCTCAAACCATTAAATTCCTAATTCCTCAATTTAATTCTAATAAACTAATTACCACTAACTTAAGTCAAGCTAGGTTAGACTAGATTCACATAACCTAACCAAGTCCATACTAACTAGGGTTAGCTCCTATGTTGGTCTACAAGGGTCAACACTAGTCAAAATCAATCTAGTCCAAACAATTCCAAAAAAATTCCTAAAAAAATTCCATAAATTCAAATAAATTCTAATAAATTTAAATTACCCCAAAAATGTCAAAAATACCCTCATACTAGAAATGTGGTAGTGACAAATCTACCCCCCTTAAAAGAATTTTGTCTTCGAAATTGAAAGGCAAAATATAACTGATGAGAAGGATAGAAAGCATACCTCACGGTCCAAAACGATAAGGGTAGCGCTCCCGCATCTCATCCTTTCGCTCCCAGGTAGACTCTCCTGGAGAATGATGCCTCCATACGACGCGTACCAAGGGTATCACCTGGTTTCTCAGAACCTTCTTCCGTCGATCCAGAATCTCCACTAGCTGCTCTGGATAGCTGAGAGAAGGCCCAACCTCTATCTCTGAATGATCAAGCACATGGCTAGGGTCAGCCACATACCGTCTCAGCTGTGATACATGGAAGATGTTCTGGACCCCCAATAGCACAGGCGGCAAGTCTAGCCTGTATGCAACGTTACCGACTCTCCCGCTGATGACGAAAGGGCCGATGAAGCGCGGGCTAAGCTTCCCGCCTCCACCAAAATGTATCGTACCACGAGTCAGAGATATCCTCAAGAAAACCTGGTCTTCGACCTAATCACAAGCAAGGTCTCAATTAATATAATAAACAAACATGATCAAAATCACAAACAAACAAACCTAAATCTAATCCTACTCTAATCTGTACCTCAAACTCCAACGGCCTCCGGTGGCTATCGGCCCAGTGTCGATGTCTGTCCTGTGCCACGCGAAGTCTGTCCCTGATGAGCTTCACCTTCTCGGCTGCATCAACAACCATCTCTGGCCCCAGTAAAGCTCGTTCACCAACATCATCCCAAGATAAGGGTGTACGGCACCTACGCCCGTACAGAGCCTCGAAAGGTGACATCTCAATGCTGGCCTGGAAACTATTATTATAGGCAAACTCCACCAAATGAAGATGATCCTTCCAGGAACCTCCAAAGTCCAGGTCGCACGTCCGTAGCATATCCTCAAGTGTCTGAATAGTCCGCTCTGACTGTCCGTCCGTTTGGGGGTGGTATGCAGTACTGAACTTGAGCTGAGTGCCCAAGCTGGTCTGCAGACTCCTCCAAAAATAGGAAGTAAAATGGCTATCCCGATCTGAGACGATGCTGACTGGAACTCCGTGAATCCTGACTATCTACCGCATATACATCTCTGCCAGCCTCTCTGTTGACGTACCCACCTTGAATGGCAAAAAGTGGGCCGATTTGGTCAACCTGTCAACGATGACCCAAATCGCATCTTTTCCTCCTAGAGTACGCGGCAATCCTGAAATGAAGTCCATAGTGATATGCTCCCATTTCCACTCGGGAATGGGCAGCGGCTGTAACAATCCACCGGGCCTCTGCCTCTCTGTCTTAACTTGCTGACAGACCAAGCACCTAGCCACGAAACGAGCCACCTTCTGCTTCATCCCTGACCACCAAACATGCTCCCGCAGATCTCGGTACATCTTGTTGGCACCCGGGTTTATAGAGTACTGAGATTTGTGGGCCTCCTGCATAACCTGCTCCCTAAGATCTCCGCTGGGCACACATAACCTGGAATCGTGCCTCAAGGCACCATCCTCTGCAAGAGAAAACTCGCCCTCCAGCAATCCTGCTCGAACCTGCTCTGGAGACACCGCAGAGCAACGTCCTCAAACTGTGCCGACTTGATCCCTCCACCAAGTCTGACTGAATCTGCATCCCCCATAGCTGCATCTGCACTCCGGGCACGATCACCTCAATCCCAAGGCTCTCCAAGTCTGCAAGCAAATGCCGATCCATGGTCAAACACATGGCTGTCGGATACCTACTCAAGGCATTGGCAACCACGTTGGCCTTCCTTGGGTGATATTGAAGTAAGATGTCAAAATTCGTTATCAACTCTAGTCATCTGCGCTGTCTCATGTTCAACTCCTTCTGAGTGAACACACACTTTAAGCTCTTGTGATCTGTGAAGATCTCCACCCTCTCACCATACAGATAATGCTTCCACAGCTTCAGAGCAAATATCACTGCTGCCAGCTCCAGGTCGTGGGTAGGGTAGTTCTTCTCATGAGGACGTAATTACCTGGAAGCATAGGCAATCACCTTTCCATGCTGCTGCAAGACGCAACCCAGCCCCTTCCATGAAGCATCACTATAAATAGTAAAACCACCTGATCCTGAAGGCAATGTCAGAATCGGAGCTGTCGTCGGCCGCTTCTTCAACACATCAAAAGCTGCCTGACACTCCTCTGACCAAACATACTCAGCGTCCTTCCGGGTCAACCGAGTCAACGGCTCTGCAACCCGGGAGAAATCCTGCACGAATATCCGATAATATCCTGCCAGCCCCAGGAAACTCCTGATCTCTACAACTGATGTCGGCGCTGCCCATGCCTCAACTGCTACAATCTTCTTGGGGTCAACTGAGATACCATCTCCAGTCACCACATGCCCTAAGAAGTCCACCCGGTCCAAGAAGAACTCACACTTGGAGAGCTTTCCGTAAAGCTGCTCCTTCCTGAGAATCTCCAGCACTATCCTCAAATGCTTCTCGTGTTCCTCCTCAGTCTTGGAATATATCAAGATATCGTCAATGAACACTACCACAAACTGATCTAGATACTGGTGGAACACCTTGTTCATAAGGTTCATAAATACTGCTGGTACATTGGTTAGCCCAAACGGCATAACCAAAAACTCAAACTGCCCGTACCGCATCCTGAAAGCGGTCTTGGGAATATCCTCCCCCTTCACCTTCACCTGGTGATATCCCGACCTTAGATCAATCTTGGAAAATACCCGAGCTCCGCTCAACTGGTCAAATAGATCATCGATCCGCGGTAGTGGGTATTTGTTCTTGATCGTGAGGTTGTTGAGTGCCCTATAGTCAATACACATGCGTACTGACCCATCCTTCTTCGGCACGAACAACACTGGTGTACCCTATGGCGACAAACTCGAGCGGATGAAGCCCTTGTCCTGTAGCTCATCCACCTGCTTCTTCTGCTCCACCAGCTCGCTGTTGTTCACCCGATAGACATGCTGAGAGATGGGTTCCGCTCCTGGAACCAAGTCTATCGAGAACTCAATATCTCTGTCTGGTGGCAATCCTGGCAACTCCTCTGGGAAAACATCCATATAATCTGCTATCAAGGGGTGTGGAATCGTCTGCTCCTCGACCGAGACTCCACAGAAGACTCCGCTGCTCTGCTCTGCCTGACGTCTGGAGTACTCGAACTCTGGCTCCCCCGGCGCTCTGAAAAGAACACTACCCCCTCTGTAATCAATACCGGCATGGTACCTGCTCAACCAATCCATGCCTAGTACTATATCATAGTTCGGCAATGGCATTACAAACAGGCTCACCTCCAACTCACGGCCTTCCAAAACTACTCTCCGACCCTTACAAACTTCACTCACGAGAATAATGCCACCCCCGGTCGTGATCTTGTAAGTCCTAGGCAATGATTCAGCTACGATACCGTGTCTAATCGCAAAAGATACTGATATGAAGCTATACGAAGCACCGGAATCGAATAATACAAAAGGTGGACTGGAGTCGAGAAGAATCGAACCTGCAATCAGCTCTCCGATGGCCTCCGCATCCTCCGCTGCCATGGCGAATCCTCGCCCCTGCTGGCCTCCCCTGGCCTGCTGCTGGTGCTGGACGAACCTCTGCTGCTGCGTTTGCAGGGCTGGTCCCCTCTGTTGGCCTGGTAGAGCTCTGACTCCACCTTCCGGAGTTGTTCGTCCCATACGGCACTTTCTCATCTGGTGGTCTGCTGAACCACACACTAGGTACTGGCCCAGCCTCTTTCGACACTCATTGGCGACATGCCCGGTCTTCTTATAGTAGACACAAGTGATAACCTGCCTCTGGCCCTGCTGGTGCTGCCTCGGCTACTGCTGCTGATGAACTGGCCTCTGCTGAATCGGCTGCGGCTAGAACTGCCTCAGCTGCTGATGCTGAAAGTAGGGCCTCTTAGCCTGGCCCCCGCTGCTGCTGCTGCCCCCAACTGGGTCTCTCCCCCTCTTGAGCCTAAGCTCAAGATCATCCTCTGCCAACAAGGCTCCTGTCAAGATCTCCTCGAACGTGGCATTCCGGTTGCCCTTGGTCAAGGACTTGACCTCCTTGACTAGGCCCTTCCGGAACCTCTGGGCCTTTGCCGTCTCGCTCAAGCCCTCCACAAACCTGCCGAGGCTGCCGAACTCCCCGACGTACTCCTCCACTAAGAGACTTCCCTGGACTAGGCTCTCGAACTGCGTCTCTAAGGCTCTGAGTGCTGAATCTGGGAAGAACTTCTTCTTGAAGAAGCCCTTGAACTGCTCCCAAGTCTGCCCAGCTACCCCCACCCTGGGGTCTGACTGATACCAGGTGCGAGCAAGATCTCGCATCCGGCTAGCTGCGGCCTCGATCTGAAGATCTGCTGGTATCCTGGCCAAACGGAAGATCTCCTCTATATGCTCGATCCACTCATCAGCATATAGGATCCCCTCTATTCCCAGAAAGTCTCTGGGCCTCATCTTCTGAAACTGCTCGATCCCCGGTGTCCTCGGCTGATAGACCACTGGTCAAGCTGCGACCGTCATAAGGGCCAGCTCTATGCCCCTGTCCTGTCGAGCCTGCTGCCGGTCCATGAACTGCTGGAAGTACGCGAACATCTGCGCTGCATCCGCGTGTCCTGTAGGCGATGGCTGCTGGAAAGGATCCTCTGGAATGACCGGGTCCTGCCTCCGAGCCGGTGGAAGCATACCCTCTGCTGCTACTGTCGAGGTCTCAATACGAGCAGAGGTGGCAGGAGCTGCAGTCCCCTGGCCTCGCTGTACTGGCTGAGAGGTAGCAGTCCCCTCTATAGCATCCTCATGAATGGCACGCTGCGATCGAGTCCCTACCATCCTGAAGATAGACAAATAAGAGTATCAATTTCTGAGAAAGAAGCGAAATAACAAAGGCGGACTGTTAAAATTCAAAGGATCAGCTGACAATATAGATTTAGATGGCAATAAAAGGATTTTTCCTAAAGTGATTGAGTACCTTAAAATTAATGTCCTATATCCTACTGCAGGCTGTAGTAATACTCTAATTCGAATACCACTACACTTCTAGTCTAGACCTGCATGGGCCACCACTAAAAACGTGTCACGACCCACACCCTAGAGTAAGGGCACGAGACGTGGATACGTCCAGCCTACGCCGCAGTATCGGCGGTAGAACGCTGTCCTAGGTCAACATACATCTAACAATATATATATCTAAACAGTTTATACTCCCCCAATGGGGGTGACATAGCAGTAATAAACTCAATCACAACTAAGGAAGAGATAGCACGATATAAAATAGAACTCAAGGAAACAAATAGATGAAAAGTAGTCTAAGATAATCCCAGTAAAATCCAGAAGTACATGGTCTCAGATACAGAATGAAAGAATATATACAACTCAGAACTCAGAATAAAGTCTAGCTAAAACATGTCTCAAGACTACATAAAAAGATAAGCCTAACTAATCTAGTCTAGGCAATCGGGGTGATATCCTCAGCTAGAGCTGGGTCCTCCTGAGGGTCCAGCTCGCAGGTGTCATCTAAGGCTGCCCCGTAGAAAGTGTCCAAGCAGGCCTCCTCCTCATCCTCTGTAATATTTCAACAGGTCCAGTCAGGACAGGAGCGAGCACAGTACATCTCAACAGTTCATAGCAGGTTAGAAAATATAATCATGCAGTAAAGTAAGATACAGGTACTGAAAGAAGTGCAGTATGTAAACAGAGAGAGAAAGCTGTAAAAGAAATATCTACTATAAATAGAGAAGTAACATGTGGCTAGTGAGTCAGAGTACAACATGGACATGTAAATGGCATGGGATGATTCTGATGCTACATTATGGAATGATTCTGATGCTACACTACTGGTGTATTATTCACATGTCCACTTCTACTCTCCCGTACCCCCAATCAATACACAAGGATCCAACCAGGTTATGTTATGATTCCATGCACAGGCCCCCGAAGGGTGATACATGGATGTCCCATAAATGGGGATTCTAGGAGACCCAATAAATGGGATAAGGATTCCAGGAAGACTCTGTGATCATAAGGGTATATGTCAAAAGTGATCGAAGAACCAATGAAGCATAGTGATACGCCATGTAAGTGAAACGCACAGAACATGTAGTACCCGATGCTCCCTAAGGATATCATCTCAAGAAGGGATCCATATAGTACCAATCCGTGTGACCAACGTGAAAGTACAAGTAAAGTAATTTAATGCAGGAAATAATTCTAAGCAGGATATGAAATGATCAAAGAATGTACTCGCCTGGTATCTGAGTGTCCAATATGAAAATACTGTCCGAGGAGTGGTGTTTGGCTCCTAATCAGAACAGCACAAGTCACAACAAGTCCAAAATGGTATAATGAAGTCCTACTATGCATTCTACATGATTCTAGGTCAATCTAGGCCAAAGTCAACTCTTGGTCAACTCTGGTCAACCCTAGAAGTCAAACTAGGTCAACCAAGTCTAAAATAGATCAAACTAGTCTTTACTAGTCTAACAAGGCTATACTAGGTCCAAATAAACTGTACAAGCCCAATCTAGGCTCACCAAGCTATACCACATTACTTAGGCCTATTCTTAACACATGAATATATATTATCTATGTATAATACATACACAAGTTGTATATATATGTGACATACACATACACTTGTGTAACCCACACATCCCATGTAGGTATCTAGACTAGATACCCAAATATACCACTACCATATGTATAATACTCACATTACCTATATATATATATACATATATATATATATATATATATATATATATATATATATATATATATATATATATATAATCACATAGAAAAGAAATAGGATTCATAAAGAGAGGGGATGTGTAAACTGTGTATGTGTGAGTGTAATGTGTATATGTGTGTGTGTATGAAAGAGTGAGGGGAGAAACTGTGTGTGTGAAGAGATGTGTGTATCACTATGTGTGTGTGAAGAGTGATAGGATGTGAGAAAAATCTGAAATCTAATGTGTGTGTGTGATTAGATAGGCAAGTGTCAGCAGTTATATGGTGCAGGAATTTAGAGTTCATGTCAATGGGAAACACAATATCAGTTTTTAGGAATCAAATCTCACCCAAACAATACACCACCAAACTGGAAACTAACACTCAGTTTTAAGCCATAAAGCCAATTCCAAATTTCAGTCAAAACATCCTAACATTCTCAGGTCTTCATTCATAAAGCTTAATCTAGATTTCAGTTAAATCCTAACTACACAAGAAGAGGAAAAAAACCAAATTGAAGCCATAAAACTGAGAAAGCTCAGTTTACACTATCATAGCCCAAAATGAAAACAAAAACCCACCAATCAATACCAAATTTGACACACAAGTAGTTAATACATAGGAGAAAGATTTAGGGACTTAAACCTACAGGTTAAACAATACTAATGGGTTTAAAAAGTGGTGGCAAGTTCATTACAAAACCTGAAATGCAAACTGATTTCCCAGATTTCAGTTTTGTCCTTCAAGCCCAAATCAATTTCAATAGTTCACCAATTCAACACAAAATTGATACACACATAGGTCACATATAGGGGAACATATTTAGAATCTAAAACCCAGTATTTAACATCATTACAAAGGCTAAAACATCAGACAAATTCCATATTTGAAAACTGGAAATGTTGACAGAATATAGGTATCAGTTGATTGGGTAAATAAGAATTCGATTAGGAAATTAAACTAAAACATGAACCTATTGGTTGGTAAATGAAACAACCCATGTGCACAAACCCCACACTCCATTTCGTGTCACCCAAGGCCGGACATGGCGTATCCAATACAAAGAAAACATAAAACAGACACACAGTGCACTGTCCAGTGCACTGTCTCGTGCACACGTGCACTCGTGTCGTGCACACGACACAGGACACTTCGTGTCTCATGCTCGTGTCAGTAGGTTCACCTAGTGTCCAGCTAAGTATCCAAGCACCTACACTGAGTCCTAGAGTGTCGTGTCCATTGCAATAAGGTCGTATCAGTGGCTAGTAAAATAACAGTGCACAGGCAGTAAAATCCACGTGCACGATTGATTCCTCCCTCGACACGACACGGGGACACATGGGACTTGACACACGGGATGTCAGTCTTTGCCCCATGCCACGTGTCAAGTGGTTCGTGTCCTCGTGTCCTATAGAGGGAGAAAATTCCCCCGAGTAGCAGGGGATCCAATCCCGAGCACGCGCGCGTGTCCACGCGTGTCCATGCATCAAAATTGACACAAGCCGACATAAAAATCCACTCAGAAGAACAAAAATGCCTAAGCAATAGTAAAACCTAATTTTCTATTTAAAAACGTCCTAGAAATTAGGTCAAAAAGTCTACTGTGGCATTTCGACAAACAGTTTGGGGACGGGTCTGATACGTGTCCAAACGGACACGAAACTTGTGAAACCCGACACAAAACTATTACAAACACTTAGGGGACTCCTAGGGCTTCCTAATCATGAAAAGAAATCAAAGTTTCATGGAGAAATGAGAAAGTTACCTATGGATGTGGTAGTGACATTATTCGAATTGAATAGGCAAGCAATCTCGTGTTTGTTTCGTGGAACGACTTCTTACCGGCATAGACGCACTCGCCCTTGCACTGACGCAAGGTGAATACGCCCCATTCCTTTCCAGTCATATTATAAGTGCTTTTTATGTAGGATCTATGTGTGTAAGCTACATACATGCCTGCACTTTTAACCCATCGTTCCTTAACTATATGAAGGTCGTTGGCGTATCCGTGCCAGAATAGACTAAAGATGTTTCTCTTTTTCTTTTCTCTCTTTCTTTTCTTTCTTTTCTTTCTCTCTCTTCTTTTCTCAAATTGGGTAGCCCGGCGCCTCTCGTAATGGGTTGTTATTCCAATGACGAAGACCTTCCGTTGTATACCATTATTTGTGGCTTTTCATATCTTGCTAAGTGGTCGCTAATCGTCTTACGGATGTGCACCTTTCAAAGATTATATCCTCCTAGGCCGAACGGTCCCGGTGCCCCGGCGCACCTGTTTGAAGGGAACATTCCCGTGCACGGAAGATTATCTCAATTTTCTCAAGTCTATTCGACCATACAATGCACTATTATTCAAACAACCAAACATAGTCTTGAGTCCGAGACTCAGACTTTACCATCTCATATTTCTTCTATTAACTTTCTATGTTCTCACATTTCACACTTCGTTTCAATGTTCAATGGCATCATGCCTCAACTCATTGTTCGTCAACCGAACGACCCGAAGGTCCCGAACACCTTTCGAGGTATCATGTAATATCTGACAGTTCCGTCACATTCATGTCACAACTGTACTCTTTCGCATGAAGACATCTTTTATGATCTCGTGCACGTACGCACATTTTGACACATTTATCATCTTTTCCTTCGTGTCGTGCACTTGATGCACGCATCGAAGCCGTATTTCTATGTTCTATGCCTTAGTGTTCAATGTACATGGCTCGTGCACTAGGACACTCGCCTATATTGTCTTTCAATGTGTTAGCATTTCTAACTCGTGCACGAGGGCATGGAATGGCTCGTGCACGAAGGCACTCGCCGAATACAGTTATCCCATGTTCTTGTGGCTTACGCACCAAGGTGCTCGCCTTTGCGATATCCAATGTTCCAAAGCGACTCGTGTATTTGATGCACGTTTTATTTCAATTGTTCTAACTAGTGTATGACACACACTATGATTTATCTTCCGATCGGACCATGCCCATGGTGTCGATAGGTTAACTTAGCATACGATGATACATTCTTACTTTGGCATGAAGGAGTAAAAAGAAGAGTCAGCCCTTCCACCTTAAACCGATATGCCTTGTTGTTTACCGAGCTGATACGGCTCGATTTCATATCTTTGTTGCCTGGCCAAATCTTCTGACTTAGCCATTCGAGCACTTCTTGTTTTATTGAACTACTCGATCGATTTTGGCCTACCGTGTCTAAGTCCCAGTCTATTGCGAGGCGGTGATTTGGGTTTTGCGGACTCGTTGCGAATGAGACAAAATATCGACCTCTAATATTTCAGCGTAAACGGATAGCCTTCACATGAAACCAACTAAAATCAATACTTGCATCGATTCGGACTTGCGCCTTGGGTAGATTCAATTTTTTAGAATCTTTGAGTCGACTCAACGTACTTATCCTTCGGGGCAATGCAGCGCTTCGCATCGATTCAACTCGATGCATTTTTTTTAGGACAATGCAGCTCTTCGTATCGACTTAGTTCGATGCATTGCTCGGGACAACGTAACTCTCCTATCGATTCGTATCGATACATTTTATTCGGTCAACGTGACTCTTTGAGTCAACTTCTCAGCGTAATGCGCCGTGCGGAGCGGGGCATTACATACTATACTAGTCGGGGGCGAGAAGTATTAGTGTAGATATATGATTATACCCTCCTTGTGCATGTCTTATTCCATGTGGGTGTTGATCATACACCGTACGTATGATCAACAGGCCATATATCCTTGTGCAAGTTTTCAAGTCGATCACATGTTAAAATTAGTGCTCACTCACATAGATAGCTTATTCTTGATTCTTGTACATGATATTTCTTGCTCTCTTGTTCTTGTATTTACTTACAACGTTACTCGTATCTTGTTATATTCTTTTACTTGTTTAGTATCTTGTATATTCTATCTATTTACTGTTACATAGTCTATATCATTTACTGGAACTGTTATTATAGATGTGCTTCACTCCAATCCTGGCTGGATATATTTTTCAGATGATGTAGTAGGAACAGACTTGGAGACTTGTGCTTAGGAGGTATTAATTCCAGCTAAGGAGGCACCATCAGTAGTGATTGAGTTAGTTTAGCTATTTGTATTGGATTTGTCTCCAGCTTTTGATTCACGAGTTGTTATTATTTCTGAGGTTATGATATATTGAGATAGTTAGACTCAAATACTTGGGTTGTGGATTTGGATTTATTTATATTATAGACTTCTCCTGGATTATTATTTCATATCATTTACGTCATTATCGTGCTGTTTATCTTTCTTAGTTATTTGTGATTGAGTATGAGTACTATCATCTTGTCTTCTGTATGGAGTTGAAATATTATTGACAAGTTTTATATACTATTATGTGAGATGGTTAGATAGTATTAGTGACCCAGACATCATTCTATTGCTGATGCTGCAGCGTATGCTGGACGTACTCACGTACTCGTACCCTTACATTGGGTGTGGGTTGTGACAGAAACTTAATTGAGTGGAACACAAGTGACATGTAGGTACTAGGCTCAGAGTAGATCAAAATCATATATTGGGTCGAAAGGTTTGAGTCGAAGTTGGGTCTCCAATTTCAACCGAAGCAGACAATCGTAATATGGTAGGTATTAGAATTGGCCTTATTAACCTGAATGTTGCACAATAAAATAGAGTATAAGGAGAAATATTTGAGTAGGGCATGATATGTCTAAATAAAGATGGACTCATCTACTTTTTGCATATAAAATTTGTTTTAATAAAATGGCAATTATTGTACTTCTAAAATCAAAACTACGATAAAAGGTATTTATTAGTCAAAATTAAAATTAAATATTACTAATAATATATAATCCTTATAAATATATAAAAATAAATTCTGAAATTCAGCGGGCTTACAACGTACCCACCTTAGAAAATTTTGTCCCCAAAATTAAGAATATAACTACAACAATCAATCTGTAAAAAAATTGTGGCGATAAAGTTAGTTTTAGAATCTTACCGAAATCCTCGAATAAATGCGGATAACGCTTCCGCATGGAATCTTCACATTCCCAAGTAGATTCTTCTGGGGAATAATACTTCCATGCAACTCGAACTAATCTAATAGTTTGGCCTCTCAAATTCTTCTCGCTGGTATTATGTATCCCAACGGGTTGCTCCATGTATGGCAGACTCGTCCTACTATGACTTAGAATGGTCAACTATATGACTGGGATCAGTCACATAGACATGGAGAACATCATGCACTCCCTCTAGAGATGGGGGTAATGCAAGACGATATGTCATTTCTTCAACATGCTCTATAATGTCGAAGGGTCAAATATACCTTGGACTCAACTTATCTCTACTCCCGAATCTAATAGTGCCACGTGTAGGTGACATCCTTAGAAATACGTGTTCGCATTCCTTGAACTCCAAAGGTCGACGATGTGTGTCCGCCCAACGCTTCTATCTATCATGAGTTTTCCGAAGATGACTCTAAATCTGCTTTACTTTTTCAACCGTCTACGTGACTAGCATTGGTCCAAGTATCTGTCGCTCTCCAACATCTCTCCAACATCGAAGATCGGTACTTCCTTCCATACAATGCCTCATATGGTGCTATTTGTATGCTACATGGTAATTGTTATTATAGAAAATTCCACCAAATGCAAGAGGTCTTCCTAAGAACCTCTGAAGTCCAACATACATGCTCGCACATATCTTTTAATGTCTAGATAGTGCATTTGGACTGTCCGTCCGTCTGTGGATAGTACGAGGTGCTGAACTTGAGTCTCATACCTAGAGTTTCCTATATACTCCTCCATAAGTGTGATGTATATCGAGAATCTTGATCTGAGACTATATTGACCGGTACCCCGTATAGTTTTACGATTTGTCGCATGTACAGGTCAGCTAGTATCTCCGTAGTCTTCCAACTCTGAACGGCAAAAAAGTGCACCAAATTTGTGAGTCGATCCACAATCACACAAACTGCATCCTACCCGCTACGGCTCCACGGAAATCCAGTGATGAAATCCATGGTAATGTGTTTCCACTTTCACTCGAGAATGGGAAGTGATTGCAACAACCATGTGGTCCTCTTATGCTCTGCCATGACCTACTGACAAACTAAGCATCTTGCTATAAAGCGTACAATCTCTCTTTTTATTTCGTGCCACCAATAGTACTGCTTTAAGTCCCAGTACATCTTCGTACCTCCTGGATGAATCGAGTAGATGGAACTATGCGCTTCGCTCATCAACTCATGCTGTAACTCTCTATTTGAACATACAGGTGATTCCCACGCCTTAATGTCCTGTCCTCATGGATACACAATCCTGTCTACATTCCATCCTCCCTCCTCTCAAATTTTATGAAACCTCACATCTTTAGGCAAAGCTAGCTTGATCCTCTCTTCTAACGACGATTAGACTTCAAGGTTGGCTAAGACTCCTCTTTATTTCGGCAGAACAACCTCTATTCCAAGCTTCCAAAGATCCTCTAGCAACTGATACTGTGATGTCAAGAAATATGCGGTGGGCTTACTTCTCAAAGGGTCTGCTACTACATTTGTCTTGCCAGGATAATATTGTAACTCTATATCATAATCAGTCATCAACTCTAACCAATGCCTCTACCTCATATTCAGGTCCCTCTAATGTTACATGGTACTGTGCCTGTGATGTCAAAGAAACACAAACCCTGGTTGCCCAAGTAGTCTGAAGATAACGCATCCAAGCCGGCAATCTAATATCGTATGGTATTGACTCATCCAGTCAATACCAAGTACAACATCATAATTCGACATAGAAAAGATTAAGATTTGTACCCGTATCTCTCTCCAACAAATAACTACCAAACAAGATCTACAACTGTCACTAACCGGAATGATTCAGCCTTCCGTTAGAATCCTCATGGTCTTAGAGAGAGGTACGATGATTACCCTATGTGTAGCTATAGAACTAGCATCAATAGAAGAATGTGATGCTCCTGAATCAAATAATGCTACTACAGGTAAATAAGCTACTAATATAGTACCTACGATAACTTTACCTGTAGTCTCCATCTCCTCAATGGTCATGACAAATGCCTAGCCATGACCCTGCACTGGTACTCTCTGCTATCGGGCCTGCTGGAATATTGTTGCATGGGGTGCCAAGGGTGGTCTAGGCTAAAATTATTTTGGTACCGGTGGTCGCATGCCTCTGACTCATGCTTGTGGTGCCTCTCTGTGCTGGCTACGCTGGTTTAAGTGGCTGCAAAGATGGTCTCGGTGCTGGTAGTTGTATCGTAGGTGCTGCTATCGGAAACTCCTAAATGCTGACTAGAACAACAGCCCAGACATAATCCTAACTTGCGTCGATAATCCTTCATGAGCTGACATTTCTTGCCGCATTGATGGCACGTAGGAAGTCCATATGCTGATGGTTGGGACGGTCTCTATTGATGGTGTGTCAGGGGTTTCTTTATCGGTACTCTTGTTGTGCTCTGGCTAGTACATGGGGCCTCTTCTAGCCAGCCTCCTTCAGGCGGACTCTCTTCAAACGTCGTGCTGCTATAAGGACTCCTGAATAGGTAGTAGGTGTAGTGGCTTCGATAAGTTTTTATAACTAAAAAATTAGACCGTCATAGAATTTCTCTATCTATTCTTCTTCCGTCCGGACCATTGTAGGTGCAAAATGACTCCATCATAGAAACTCACCATTATATTCTTCTACCATCATGCTATCCTAAATAAGGTGAAGGAAATTATCCCAAATTCTGCTCTAAAGGTGGCTAGGATGTACATCTCTTAGAGAAGTTTCGAAAACTCCTCCCAAGTGGTATTATCTGGACCAAGTTGCTTCTCTTCTGTGAGCCACTAGTAGTGCACATTGCCACTCAGCTGCATCCTAACAGAAATCATCCAACGCACCTTTGGTAGCTTGGCTGCCTCCAACTGGTGCTAAATGTTGGTAAGCCACTCATGAACCTCTGTGGGCTCCTCCTTGCTTGAGAATTTAGGTGGCTTCAGGTGGTAAAAATCAAAGAGGGTTCCCGTCAATAGCTGATGGGCTGGTAGAGCCACCCTCTCCAGAGCTGACACTCCATGTTCTCTATCTGTCTCTATTGGGCCTCCAACTAGACCTGCTGTTGGGCTTACATCATCATATAGAATGTCTGAAATAGTTGTTGTGGGTCCATCGCTGTTCGAACTGAGCAAATGGCATCCGTGGCATCGTGGCATTGGTGTCCGTGGTTTGAAGGTGAGTGGCAAAATGTTATCTCTCTTAAAGTTTAAAGGGTGCTAAGCAGTCGGATCGCCAGGTTGGGTAGAAGAGCTGCCAACCGGTGGCAGGGTCGCATCAATATGAGTAATTACCGCACTCGATGGGGTGTCCGTGGAAGTCTCATCGTCGGCTCATGGGTCTATTGCTCTGCGTGTAAACTAAACTTATAAGATGAAAACAAATGAGATCAAAGTAGGATGTCTAACGTCCCAGTCCCAAAATATGTAGGACTTAGGAATGTGTATACATGCCATCTACTTATCAACTGGACTCTAGCACAGCTCGAATACATATAAGCTCTCTTGGTTTCTAAATATATCTATCAAACCAATTAACAGATTCCTATCTTAATCCATAGAATAAGTAATATCAAAAATAAACAATATGTGTCATGGTCAGCAGCCCATTAACATACATGTTTGAATAGACTCGATGAACAATATAGGTCTATAAAACTAGGCTAAAGATAAGAATGTATAGATAAAATATAAAATCACGATAAATACATGAATCTAAAATAGCAATACCACCATGATCGACGAACTTCTCCTGCATGACCGACTACCTGTAGAGACCACCAGGTCCTCGTGGGATATAGCAAGGTATATATAACATGCCAATATAACAATAAAAGAAATATATGCTCTAACGGATAACTACTGTATCCAGTTTGTGATATGCACGTGAGAACACATTTTGAATATCAGGCTTCAGGCCATTGAGGCTCACAATTGCTTCTGCAGGCAGGCACCCAAGGCACCGTGTCGTATTACCTTGCATAAGCAATACAATAACACCAATGCTCTACTATAAAGACAATGGTAACCAATAGTATAACAACAAATTCCCAAATATAGTAATGAGGTCAAGCAATAAGATAACTCGATACGTCGGTAATGTTCTCCCTACCCATATGTCTAGATCTATCAAGTCGAGTCATGTCTAATACAATAAATCACAAATGTAAGTAACGATCTAGAATCATATCACGAAGTCCATAACCACAAATAATCATGTATACTATGTATCATGAATCGTGTCAGTGCCATGTTGTCTATCGTATCAATGAACACGAATAAAGTATACGCGATCCCTAGTGTCGATACTCGATGACTACAAGATGTCATCGGCATCCGAATATAACACCGACCTAAAGTATCAACTAGTCCTACATCCTCAATGATAATGAATGAAGAAAACAAAATACAACAAATAAAAGAAAGGACGATAAACTGTAACATTGGCAAGGTACACTTGTCTGCAACTTTCAATTGCGAATATGACGGTCCGGCTCCGAGATCCTCGCCATGCCCATCACGCACACCTATAACAAATTTACTAGCGATTAATAGCATGCCTATGACATACCATATACATAAATTTACTGTATATAGACTATAGTAATATATATACCAACTAGTCATATTAACTACTCTACTAAATCTAATATACATAGCATTAATTCTAATCAATAGAGTAGCATATTAATAACATAAATTATCATATTTCATTCTAGAAAAATAGTTAAAAAATATTTATAATAATATCTAGTTTATTCTATTCGTAGAAAAATGGCTACCGATATTTCATATTGATTCCACGTCAATAGTCATTGACATGGTCCATTAATTCGATGCCTGAAACAATAATTTCTTAATAAATATTAATTATATAAAAATACTAATATATATGTATAAATATTTTTTCTTATTTAAATATACATAAAAATTAATTTAAATAAGTCGCAACAAGTTCCAAGTCAAATAGCACATAGATCCTATAGTTTTTCGGTGATCCTACAACACGACAATAAGTTCAGATTTTATTAAAATATAAAATCACAATTAAATGCTACAAAAATATATTCAACGAAAATCTTAGGATGTCAAATATGAGAAGGGTCAAAGTGATCCGAAAGTTGACGAGAACTCGCACGCAAACAAATTAGTTCGGTCTAGACACACGTTCGTAAAAGGGACGTCTAGACAAACCATTTGGAACTACGTGGGTGGCCAATTGGACATGAAGACACATAGATATTTCTATTATTTTTGGTTTCATAAGAAATGGACATCGGAAAGTAGATGAAACCTATCGAGAAAGATGACTAACCTGTTGGTTCGCACAGAAGTGTGCTGCTGGAATTGGCTGACTTGTAGGTCTATTTTGGGGTACTATAAGGGGTTGTAATCGTATGGGGTTTGATAGGATGGTATTATTTCGTGTTAGCTTCGTAAAAAATATTGTAGAGCTTCACAGGAGGTCAAAAAAGGGTCGAAACTGCTGTTACGCCACAAGGTGCTGGTGGCGGCCATGGTTGGGAGTAATTTCAGGATTAGGACTTTTATGGGGAGGTGGTGGCTGAAATATTAAGTTAAAAAATAAATTTTGAGGCTTATATATGTTAGGGTTTGATAGGTGGAGGTTTGGATAACTTTTGGTAAGGTTTGGTGGTCCAACTTGCATGATATGTCAAGGTGAATCTTAAAAAATTTATTACGTTTCCTAATATGGAAACCAATCTTTGGAATTAAATCTAATGGGTTTGACCACTCATGGATGGACAAATATTGAATAAATCTAGTCTAAAATTATCCTATGCTAGGTTAGGGCAACCTAGCATAGGCTCTATCATGGCTAGTTAGACTAGTTCTAGGTCGGTATGATTATTGAACTGAAAATAGGCTCCGAAAGTCTAATTAATGGGTCTTGTGTGCCATTTGAAAATAAATAATACATGGGAACTTGATTGAGTGGGACACCATTGGCATGTGTGTTATATACTCAAAATAGGTCAAAATTATATATTCGGTTGAATGGTTTGGACCGGGATCGAGTCTCAAATTGAAATTGGAAAACATGTCAAATTTTACAGTAAAGGTGATAGTTCTTTTTGACCCAAAAATTGTACATAAAAATATAGTACAAGAAAACATAATTGAATGGGACATGATATATGAAAATGAAGGTTGACTTATCTAGATTACGAATATGGAACTAGTTTTGAGAAATTGATGTGTTTCAAAAACCAAAGCTACGACAAAGTGTATTTATAGTCAAATTAAAAATAAAATATGGCTTAATAAATAAAAACCATATTAAATAAAATAAAATAACATCCCAAAAATTAGGGTGCTTATAGAATGCAAGCCAAGGAAATAAATTTGAAGTTGATATATAGAGATCAAGGACATGTAATATATGTGGATGAGATCCTATGGGTCTTTCCTATCCAAATTGTAGGCTCACGTCGGTATAATAACGTAATCGAAGTGATTTAACATCGGACCTATATGGGCCACCACAAAAACCATGACACTCTCCAGTCCCAAAATCATACGACTAACTACATGGCAATGGCTAGCAGAACATCTCCAATGGGCCAAACTTTCTAACAGGCCCGTTAGAGAGTACTTAAGTTGTATTATATATCTATAAACCACAACACAAGTCACAGATCACAGGATAAAGTGCTAATCTCATCCACACAATATAATCATGACACAAAGATAATCAAGACTCAAGTAATAATAATAAACAGTCCATCAAAAAAGAATAATAAGAAATACACAAAAAAAGATAGCCTGTCATCACATCATGAAAGTAAAATGCAATATCTACTAATAGTCTGCTGAAATAGAAATATAAATGCCATAGAAAGATAAGCTACATGAATCACGAGAAATCATTAGGAACTATCTCATCATCCTACGAAGGTACGTCTCTTATATCAGCTCCTGACCCATAAACCTCAGGGTATCCTCGTCTATACCTGGAAAATGACCAGGTCCTCATGGGACATAGCAAGGTACAAAAAATAACATACCAAAGTAATAGTGAAATAAATACAAATACTGAAAGGTTACTACAATAACCATCTAAGTGAATGCATGTGTATCAGGCTTCGGCCACTGAGTGCTCACAAACTCCTCATCAAGACCATCACCCAAGGCATCGTTTCGTGAGACCCTGGGCATACGTGTCAAGAACACCAAAGCTCTGCTACAGAGATAGCGACAAACTAGTCAAGTAACAACCAAGTTCTGACTATAGAGATGAGGTCAAACGTGTCAAGCTAGGCTGATATTACGGTAATGTTCTCCCCTCCCTATGTTCTAGATCTATCCAGTCGAGTCATGTCAAGTCAAGTATCGTCTCAATAACAAGTATCAAATCATGTATCCTATCACAATCCATGACCATGAATATTTTACGTAAGACAATATATCATGATCGTGCCAGTGTCTTATGGTCAATCGTGTAAAATATGACACAAATATACATGCAACGTCATGTCTAGTATCGATACCCGATATCTACATACTGACATCAGCACCCGAAGATAAATCGGTGGTAGTACCAACTAGTATCCTACGTCCATAATATCTAGAACCAAGAAATAAATAAAAAAATTAGTGAAAAGAAAGTACAACACATTTATTGAAACTTTACCACGGTATACTTGCATATATCTTCCAAGTGAGCGCCCAAAGGTCCGGCTTCAGCAATCCCAGTCAAAACGTCCTGGACTCCTAAAACATAATAATAACTACAAATCAACTATGGCACTAGTGTATGTTACACACCAACCATATCAATACCATCTATGGCCTAAACTAGGTCACAATATAACTAGTCTAGTCTAGAACCCAATTTAGATATTTATATACTTTCATAAGTAATATTGTCACGCCCCAGTATCGAAATACTGAGATGGACTAGGCCATCTACACCGTATGAGGTATATAAACGTCATACGGCGATCGTGGCTGTCAAAAGACTAGGGGGTGCATGCTACAATCAGGTCTCCTATGGTCCCACAGAGCATCTATGTCTCAATCAATCAAAACAAGAAGCAGTAAATAATGATCATATAAGACAAAGCAGTAAGGCGTCCCCGACGCTTTATCAAAATGATTCATGAGTATAGCTATACAAAATGATAAGCTAGTTCCGAGAGTCAATAGTACATAACTATAGTCAGCTGCAGTATGATTTAATTACAATTATGTAAAAGGAAACTAGTGTCCAGAACTGCCGGCTAAACAGGTGCCGGTGGCTAAACACCAAGTACAAAATAGAAGATATCAGAGCGGTGAAGATGAAACCCACTCATGGTCCCTGGCTGTAGCACCCACTTTTTGAAATAAGGGTATTTTAGTCATTTTAGTCATATTAGTCATTTTGTGATTTTCTAGATACAATTGACTTGTTTTTGTTTTAGCAGTTGGTTTAACCTTAGATAGATCCATATTAGAGACTAACCATGACATATGATGATCATCTAGCTAATTAGAATTTATTTTAGGCTTTAGTTCAATTTAGAAGGCCATTGACCATTTTTAGGCTATTTAATTAATTGACCTTCTAAGCCTTTCTGTTAATGGGCCTAAACTCAACTTAGATGGAGAAGAGGGGCCCATGAACCAACCCTAACCCTAGAGGGACTAGTATGGCCAGCCAAAACAGGAAACTCCCCTCCCTATATAAGCATTGCATTAGTTTTGACACCCCCTTTACAAAACCCTAGTTTCCAGCTCTCAAAAACCCTAACTTTCTCATCCGACCTCCGTTTCACCTCAAACGAAGTGCGTTGTGATCGTGGGAAGGAGGAGAACTTGCTGGAGCATTGCTAGCAAGGAGTTGGAGGCATTTTCTCAGTAAAAACTGGTCGTCTTATTGATCGAAGAGTCAGTTTCTTTGGTATTTCAACTCTCAATAGGTAAACACCTAAATACTATAGTTTTTCCTAATTTTTCTTCATAGTAGCATGCATCTAGGTACCTTCGACCCACCCATGTAGTTTGGTGAAATTTTGTGTCTGTTTGATAGGCATGTCGGACACGTATCGGATTAGAGTTTAATGTGTTCGAGTATGTCATGTTCATATACTTTATCATGGTCATCATGTACTCCATGTATTCACATTTATCTCTGTGCACTTATATGTTATTCATGTACACTCATGACCATATGAGTTCCATGTATACAGTAGTTGTTATCCATGTGCAATAACATAACATGCTTTGATCCTTGTATATTGGTTGGGGGCAGGGAGAGAGTAGTTGGTTATGTGATCATTATCCCAGTAGTTATCCATGTACATTCCATAGCTGTATCCATGTGCAACCCAAGCTGTTTACATAACCAATTTATGCTCTGATTTACGTAGAAGGTTACATTCTTTATTTATCATATTATATCTCAGCTTATATCTTCTCTCTTGTTGATTTCTCTTTACAGCGATTCATGTATAGTTTTCTATAGCTTGCTTTATATGTCCATTCCTGATATGAACTGTTGTGAGAGATATGTGCTCGTTCCGTCCTGACTGGGCATGTTGAAAATTTTACAGGTGATGATGAGGAGTACTGTCCTACTTATTATGGCATTGGCTTAGATGACACTATCGACGTGGACCCACAGGAGGATCCCACAGTCGCTGTGGACTTGCCCATAGTCTAGCTGAGACTTAGTACTTTATTTTATATTTTCTGTTTGAGACTTTATGAGTTGTACTTGAGATTATTTCTGGTGGTTTACACCTAGACTTTTATTGTGACTCTCTTGAGATTCTTCTTCTATTCCATCTTAGTATTGTGATTGAGTTACGTATTATTTTACTCTCTATTCATAGTTTATTTAGATTGTGTTAGATATGGTGACTCAGGACAGCGTTCTACCGCCGACACTGCGACGTAGGCTGGGCGTTCGTTACTTCTCGTGCCCTTACACTGGGTGCGGGTCGTGACACGTTTTTAGTGGTGTCCCATGCAGGTCCCCAATCACAACTAGTGTGATTCATAGTGGTACTCGAACTAGAGTATCATTACAGCATGCAGTAGGATATAGGATATAAGTTAAGGTACTCAATCACATTAGGAAAATTCTTATCAATTCTTGCTGTTACTTGTCTCCTTTTAAAAACAACTGTCCTCCTTTGATAATTTTGCTTATTTTCCAGTAATTGATTCCTTGTTTGATATGTCTTCAAGATAGTTAAGGAGACACGATTTCATCCCTCCGGTCCATGCAGGACCAGATTCGCATTAGTGCGATGTCGTGGTAGTACGGCAATTTAATTGTATTATTACGAGCCTGCTATAGAGTATAGGAAGTAAAGTTTTAGAATGAGAGGATACCCAATCACTATTAGAATTTCCTGAGAGATTCCTGGGATGACCCTTGAGAATCTTATTTTGAGCTTCGATTTAAATTCCCTTTCCCTTATTTTAATCCACCTTCCTCCCTTGATTTTTGTATCTTGTTTGAACTCTTTTCACCAATACCCTTACTTTCTTGTGTTTAATAATGGTTAGGAAGGTGGCTACACTGCTATATACTCATTGGCTAAATACATGGCTAGAAGAATTACATTAAGGAATTGGAATACACGGAGACTTGATTAAGTTATAAGGGAGTTTTTTTTCTTCTAAATGGATGATTTAATGATTAGTAGTTGTAAGTTGGGATATTACCAAGGAAATTTATCTTGAAGATTCTAAGTAGTAATCACCAGAGGATTATAAAATTATATTTTGATACTGGAGGAAATAGTTAGAATCTATAAAAATTGATTTCAGGAATTGATGTGATTCATGAATTATTGGATTATGATTATACATCTTTGAACGTATAAGATTGGTTTGATAAATGATCAAAAAAAGGGGTGGCAGTATGAACTATTAAATTGAGTCATACAAGTTGCGATGTATATGTTTATTGGATTTCAAATTTAAGTGGAAGCAATGATATTAAATTTTGGTTTAAAGATTTGGAAGATATGAAAACGATTGTTTTGAAAAAAAAATCTCGAATTTGGAATCGTGTCAATTGATTGAAGATTTAAAAATCTATTTAGATTTTGGTTTAAGAAGTAGTGATTATGTTTCAATGACTTGGAAAGAGAAATTATGGTTGATAAGTGCGTTAAAATACTGAGTTGTAATGCTAGATTGCCGTGATATGCTGAATGTCTATTTTGAGGATTATTTGAGATAAATTAGGAGTTTTTAAAGTTATGAAGTGATATAGAATTTTATGGATTCATGATTCATTAACTCTGGAGTTTAAAGTTGGATTGAAATGTTAAATTTTGGAAAGGTTAGTAGTAATGTGATAAAAATTACTATGAGGTTTATGAAAAGGATTTAAATGTTAGTCGTGACTAGATTGGATGGCTTAGAGTGAATACAAATTGAGGTAGTTATTTTGAAATTTCTTTTTAAAGGAAGGTAATGGTAGGCTACCAAGGTAACCTTAATGAGATAGAAGTGTTCCACACTAATTGTCATATCACTCATGACTATGATAGTAGTATATACTCAAGTGTTGTTAGTCGTCTGCCAAACTATGTGACTGTATCTCAATCTTGACTTACTCAACCTTCCCTCAAATCTAGATCTTTTATTGTGACTTTCTAACCGTTTGTATTTGATCGTTCCTTAACAGTATTTGCCTTTAGAACTGTGTCCCTAAATTATTTCACCGGATTCTTAATTAAATTTATTTCATGCTTCAACTTGATTTCCTTTATTCTTGTATTAGTTGTCACCTCTTGAACCCTTACCATGATACTAAATTACTTTCTGACTTAAATTTGAGATTCAACCATGACTCAATTCTTTCGATCCGATATGGGATGGTGTTCTTCTTGTTTCCTTAAATGCTTAACCTTGTACCTTATCTTGATTGCTTGACCAGCTTAGTTAATGATTTTGCACTATTTTTTTTTCTTTCTTCTTCTTCATCAATACCTCCCTTACTTATATTTTGACTACCTTATGTTGCTTAATTTAGCCTTAGTTTTGCAAGCTTATCTCTTTTTCGAGCTTGATCATGACATATTTTATTGGGTCGACCCACTAACATATTGTCTAATCAGAACCGGTGTATGATGGTCTGATCAACCTATTGCACTTTGGTTCGCTTTCATATATTACTCTACGTGGATGAGACTCTAGGGCATATGTCTCATCCACGACAGTTTGGCAATTCTCCTTGAATTATTTTTGTCGTCTATGAACCACGTATTGTACTTAATAGCATCGTCTTTGAACTCTTTTGCTTTTGCCTTTCACATATTTCAGAAAGACAAGGCACTGTACTTAATAGGACAACCCAAGGTATCACGTTTAGCTTCCTTATCAAAAGGAGGATAGTGGCTTATTCCCATATCCTTGCAGTATTCTTTAGGATTTCAATAGTATTGAATTCTAAACCCTTGATCGCGACCAGTCGACTTGGTCATTCCCTTATCATCCAATGTTTAGAACCTTATTCAATCGAATTAATTCAATTGTGACATGGATTTCAAGTCTTGGATACTCGTGCCTAGACTCCAATAACCTCGTTCTCCATCTTGCCCAAACCTCGATCCATCCTGGATTGGATCAACTTAGATCATATCGAGACTAAAATTTCTTATAGATATATATAGTGTGCTTGGATTTTAGTGTTATTGACAGTCGTGCTTTAAACTTTCAATTTTGATCATCTTTAGAATAGTAATGCTTTATGTTTAAATTTTAGTTGTTTTTTTTATCACCAGTATTTGTATAGGATGATAGACTGCCTTACAGCCAGATGATTTATTATTTCCTTATCTTTTTCAGAATGGCACCCACGACCAGAGTTTGTCCCCAATGTACAGCTACAATTTCGGATGAGATCGAGATTGTACTTTCCCCTTCTATTGCTCAGGAAGTGTTAGTAGCCTCACCGGAGAATTTTCCTCCATCTCCTATCCTGCAGGAGAGGACGGCAGATCAGTCGGAGACTGAGGGCCTTCATTTGCCTCCTGGAGTGGTACCCCATGCCATCCCTGATGGATCTCATATTTACAGACTCCTTCAGGATGTGCAGGAGGTGCAGAGACTTCAGGCTGAACTTATGAGAGAGCAGAGTCTCAGTTTTCAACTGTTATGGGATTACATGCATTCGAGGGAGGAGCCTAGTCCCAAGAGAGCGAGGAGCAGTTTTTACCCAGAGCCTCAGGAGTACCCAGGCTTTCAGCCTAGACCAGCCTATCCAGTTCAGATTCCTGTCCAGCAGAGACCAGCTGAGCGAGTGCCTACCTGTGCCTTCTGTAAGAAGCTTGGGCACGTATGGAAGGACTGTAGGAAGATACTAGGATTATGCCTATTTTGTGGGTCAGCTGCACACAAGATACGAGACTGTCCTGCTACACTTGCCCCTAGTCGAGGCCTACCTCCAGGAGAGAGTTCCAGCTACCAGACCTAGTAGAGGTGAGTTCTTGACCCATACATTATCCTATCTTGATGATTACTGTACCCTACCATAATGTTTGTATGCTTGATACCTTATGACAACTTTTGATCTGGTATGACCACAGTGGCTAGATGAGACCCCATACAGATTACCTGCCATAACCATGTATGATATCTTTCCAACTGCATGATTTAGATAAGTTTTCTTAAGACCATGATTGTTGGGGATTTTAACCTAGAAGGGTAGGATCATTTTAATTTCGAGGACGAAATTATTTTAAGGAGGGTAGACTTGTAGCACCCACTTTTTGAAATAAGGGTATTTTAGTCATTTTAGTCATATTAGTCATTTTGTGATTTTCTAGATACAATTGACTTGTGTTTGTTTTAGCAGTTGGTTTAACCTTAGATAGATCCATATTAGAGACTAACCATGACATATGATGATCATCTAGCTAATTATAATTTATTTTAGGCTTTGGTTCAATTTAGAAGGCCATTGACCACTTTTTAGGCTATTTAATTAATTGGCCTTTTAAGCCTTTCTGTTAATGGGCTTAAACTCAACTTAGATGGAGAAGAGGGGCCCATGAACCAACCCTAACCCTAGAGGGACTAGTATGGCCGGCCAAAACAGGAAACCCCCCTTCCTATATAAGCATTGCATTAGTTTTGACACCCCCTTTACAAAACCCTAGTTTCCAGCTCTCCAAAACCCTAACTTTCTCATCTGACCTCCGTTTTACCTCAAACGAAGTGCGTTGTGATCGTAGGAAGGAGAAGAACTTGCTGGAGCATTGCCACTACTAAAATAACCCAGATTAGCGACGTCAGGAGACGTCGCTAAATACGTCGCAGTACGTCGCTAACAATGATTTGCGACATATTTAGCGACGAAAAACCTATGTCGCTTATAGGCAAGTCGCAGATGGTAATTTTGTCGTCGAACGTCGCTATTTGCGACGCGGCGTCCATTGTCGCTAGACGTCGCAAAATAAGCGACAGAGAGCGACGTATAAGTACGTCGCCAATATTGCGACGTAAAGCGACCACTAGCGACGCTTCAAAAGTTTATAAATGATGACGAGGCATGGCATCCACGTGGCCACGTGGGCAACGTAGCGATGTATATTAGCGATGTCGAGCGACGTAACGTCGCTAGTTAGCGACGTATAGCGACGTCTGTGTGACGTCGCAATACGTCGCAGAACGTCGCTATACGTCGCTAATATAAAAAAATTTAAAAAAAATATAATTGATATTTTTGTTATGCTGTGTGTCTGTGTTTACAGTGTGTGTGAAGTGCAGTGTTCGAACCATCGACAGTTTCGCTTACTGTTGTATGTTTTATCTTTGATAGAAAGAGCAACAGTTCAGGGTGCACTTCTCAGAGCTTCCTCTTCACGTCATTCACCTTCTCGGGAACCTTTACGACGTCCGAGAAAGTGAAATACGTGAAAATGAAGCTCTCAGAAGTGCACCCTGAACTGTTGCTATTTCTATCCAAGATAAAACATACAACAGTAATCGAAACTGTCGATGGTTCCGAACACTGTATTTCACATTCACTGTAAACACAGACACATCATAACAAAAATACACAATATATTTTTTTAAAATTTCGGCAGCATCTCCTTTGTATATCAGATCATCGCTTATAACCCAGCGTAGGTATATTTGTCATCCCGTCGCAGATATCACAGTAAATATCACAATAAAAATAGGAGGCAGTACAAAGTAAATATCAAAGACACACATCCTCACAAACATCCAATAGAGTCAAATAAAAATAGAAGATGATAAAAAGTCTCCCACCAAGTGTATAAACAACAGTGTATGAATAAACAATTTGCCCATAGGGCCAATACATACAAGTCATAAAAAAAACCAATAAAATCACTGCGGACCCCTGCCGCGCAACTGGGATAGAATGTAGTCATACTGCTCCTGGGTGAGCTGTACCGTAGGGGCAGTAGGAGGCAGTACAATGTCTGGAGTCGGCGCCGGAGGCAGTGCAGTATCTGGAGTCGGTACCGTCGATGGACCCGGAGGACGTACCTGCTCCAGCTCTCGCAGTCGCTTACCATGCGCAGCAAGGGCACTCACCACCTTCTCAGTATACTGAGCGACTGAGAGAGAAAGGCTCCTCTGTGATCCGTCCAGCTCGACCTGTCTACGCTCCGTGCGCTGCGTAGACTCGATGAGCGTCTGCAAGTTGGTAGCTGTAGCCTGATGCAGACTCATCAGCTCCTGTATACTGTGCTCGACCGCATCAAATCGTCCGGTGACGATCGGAGGGTCGGATCGTCGCTCGACCACATCAGAAATCTGCTGCTGCAACTCGCGACGCAGCTCCTCGAGCTGACGACGAACATCCTCAGCTCGTGACGACGCCTACGTAGCTGGAGACTGCGCACTGACAGAGGGGGCCCGGGATGACTCCGAAGCCGAATACGCGCCGTAGGATCCCGTACCGTAGTACGTACCCTTCTGAAGACCGCCAACGGCGGTCATCCAGAGCTCGTCCGGCGATGGCTCTGCAGGCGGCTGGGAGGAAGTACCAGCCCCTCCCTCTGCTTGTGCACTAGCAGCAGCAGCAGCATCAGCCGCCTCCTTCTGTAGCCGAACAAACTCGGCCTAGAACATGTTTGCTAACGTGTAAGTGTTTACTAAAGTCTATATTGATATCTATTTTCCTGTTTTCTAAATTATAGTCAGTTAATATTAGTTGAATAGAACTTACATATGCCTGCGTCGCCCTCTCGTCAATGAAGTCCCCAGCCCTCCGATGGGTGACCAGGAAGACGGTCACCATGTTCGGGTCCTCACCCTTCTTTACCTGTTAAAATATATTATCTATTATTAGTATTAAACATTATATCGAACTATATATAAATTAATGTCCGTCATAGGAAACGTACCAGACGACAAAAATGCTCCGTCATCGGAATGGAGCCGCCACACCACTTACCGGCGCTCGACCGCGCCACCTTGGCCTTCTCAGACCGCTCCTGGTACGGGCGCTCGCTGAATCTAGCCTTCATCGCAGTCCACTGCTCTGGCGTAATCCAACCCTGGATCGGATGTCCGGCGCGATCACGACGCTTCTGGTCGTCGATCGCATCACGGATGAGCTTGGCTATGACGGCAGGAAATTGGCCCTCGATCCTCGCCGCCCGGTGTGGTGGATAGAAATAGGTCCTCTACAAGAAGTAAAATACAAAAGTTGTATAATATACACAAATGATTATTAAAATTTAAAAATAAACAAATTTTTTACCTTGAAGTGGGCGAACCAAAAGGCCTTCCTATCTGTGGGAGCATCTGAGTAGTTGAGCCAAGGCCCACCATAGTTCTGCCTCACAAATGTCTCCAGCTGTCTCTGTACTGCAGAAGGCTGATATCTATATAATAATAATTTTTCATGAATATATATGTACATATAATCATTTGAGAAATATATAATAATTAATTAACTTACTTTATAGGCCCGTCCGTCCAAATCTCCATACGCGTCTCGCCCGGGGGAGCGCATGGAGGGTCGCTCTCACCTCCTGCCTGGGCAGGATCAGTCTGATCGCCGTCCTCCATATGATCGGCGTGGGCTCCCTCCATAGAGCCGTCGACAGTAAGAATGCTGGACGGGGGATCAGGGATGCTGGACGCGGGATCAGGAAGGCTGGACGACGAGGGAGGAGTCGCCAACCTGCTAGAACTGCCCTATCCCGGTAATGGACCGGGAACAGGAAGGCTGGACGATGAGGGAAGAGTCGCCAACCTGCTAGAACTGCCCTGTCCCGGTAATGGACCGGGAACAGAACGGTACACTGGCGTACTCGGAGATAAGGATGAGGGTACGAAACTGCCCTCTCCATCCCCAGCCCGAGGCTGACGGGGCTGCCTAATATATAATCCTTCGCGTCGTCCAGATGGTCTAGTCATACCTGACAATAAAACATATGACAATAAAACAAAAAAACATATTTATATGATAGACATCACAGATTTTTGAAAAATACCATAGTCAAAAAGTGTCACTGAAGTGTCAATAAAAGTGTCAATAAAGTGTCACTGAAGTGTCACAGATTTATATGATAGAAGTGTCACTAAAGTGTCAAATATGATTATAAAACAAACGTACAGATTTAATCCTCTTCTGAAAATTCATCTAGTTCGTTTAGCTCATCTACTTCTTCTTCTTCTTCTTCTTCTTCTTCTTCTTCTTCTTCTTCTTCTACATCTTCACTTTCATCTGCATCTTTCTCTTCAGATAATTCTACTTCTTCTACACAATTAGATGTGTAATAGGAAACTTCCGTCGTGTCCACTTCTATAATATTTGTTACAAGAGGTAGTTCATCCTGTTGATAAGCTATATCGTCAGCCTCAAAGGTATTTCTAGCTTTGGTCTTGCATACTGCCCACCAGTCCGACCTTGTTGTTCCCCGTTTAGGATAACTTGTGAAGTACACGAGCTGAGCCTGACTTGATAGGACAAATGGTTCATAGGCTTGATATCGACGCCGATAGTTTATATCAATAAGACCGTGCTTGTCTACTTTCCAACCTTGACCTTCAATCGGATCGAACCAATCACACCTGAATAACACAATCTTAGCAGGCTCTATTCCATAACTATATGTCAGCTCCATAATCTCCCGTAACACGCCATAGAAATCGTTGCCCGTATCAACATCTTTGTAGTTCGAAGATCTGATACACAAACAGCTGTTTTTGGTGGAATCGAGATCCACAAAGTTGTCTCTGATCGGGCAAGTTGTTGACTTGAACCTAAACCCTTTAACACAGTAGCTTGGCCATATTTTTGCAGCATAAATTGGTCCCTTGGCTAGCGTTCTAATAGACTCATTCTCAAGTCTTGCGTATGGACGATCGACCTAAATACCACGAAAGAAGCAATTAAGCTCATTCTCAATCAAGTGCATATACAAAAAGGTAATTACAGAGTTCTCAAGTCTTACATATGCACTCAACCATGATGGAAAATAATGCCTCATTTCTTGTTCTAGTTCTTCTTCTGTTATGTGTGGCCTACCCGACCTCACATCATCATTAAATATGCTGAAAACAACATCGTTCAATTAATGTAATAGTATAATAATTAACACTATTAAAATAATATAGACGTATTAATTACTTACCCCTCCAGTTTCTCTACTTTCTCCTCGTCGCAGTTGAGTAATACATACACCTGAGCAGCCCTTAGCTCATCATCGTTCAGATATCTCTTTTTCATCTTACCCGATGGCTTTCCTGGAGCATTGAATACCTTCAGTATTGTATCATTACTTTCATGATCTCCCTCGTCATTTCTGGAAGCTCTCGTTCTATTAGTTACAACATGAGGCTTGAAATACATCGAACAAAAGTTTATAATCTCCTCGAGAACATAGGCTTCACAAATAGAACCCTCGACCCGTGCCTTATTTTTCACCTTTCTTTTTAGGTGTTCAAATGTCGCTCGAACGGGTACATCCATCGATATTCGACGGGTCCACCAACACGTGTCTCATAGGATAGATGAATCGGCAAATGCTCCATAGAGTCGAAGAATCCAGGAGGAAACACCCTCTCTAGCTTGTATAGTATTACCGTAATGTCCTTCTCTTGCTTTTCTAGACGATCAACGAGCAATTTCTTAGAACAAAGATCCCTGAAGAATATGCTAAGCTCCGTCAATGGATCCCAAACTGCCTGCGGTAAGAATTCCCGAAATACAATCGGAATTAACCTCTCCATGAATACGTGACAATCGTGGCTCTTCATACCCGTCAATTTGTTTTCCTTCGGATCGACACATCTTCTCAGATTTGACACATATCCGTCTGGAAATTTTAGGCCCTGGATCCACCGACAAAGTCTCACTTTATCCTCCTTGTCCAGCGAAAAAATTGACTTCGGAAGGAACTGTTTTCCATTCTGCTGTATCAAATGCAACGCAGGGCATTTGCATATTTCTTTTAAGTCCAACCTGGCCTTGGGATTGTCTTTCGTTTTTCCCTTTACGTCCATCACAGTATTAATTATGTTATCAAACACATTCTTCTCAATATGCATGATATCAAGATTATGTCTGATCAGATTGGTACTCCAGTATGGTAGATCCCAGAATATGCTCCTCTTTGTCCAGTTATGAACTCTACCAAATCCATCGCACTTGTACCCAGTTGTAGGATCTTCGATAGCACTTGGAAAATCTTTAACCTCCTCCTATATCGTGTCTCCGCACCACCTTGGCGGTGGATCACCCTTCTCTACAATGCCGGCACGGAAAGCATTCATGTTCCTTCTGAACGGATGATCTTTTGGCAGAAATTGCCGATGACAATCAAAGAAGCACGGCTTTCCGCCGTGTTTCAAGCGGAAAGCCTTACTACGGTCCATGCAATACGGACATGAGAGACGGCCATGAGTGCTCCATCCAGATAATATTCCATAGGCCGAAAAGTCGTTGATGGTCCACATAAGGGTTGCCTTCATCTGAAAATTCTGCTTCCTGGAAACATCGTACGTGTTAGCGCCTACTTCCCATAACTGATTCAACTCATCTATCAAAGGCTGTAAGTACACGTCAATATTCCTCTTGGGATTGTTCGAACCAGGAATTATAACGGTTAGAAACATGTACTGAGTCTTCATGCACATCCAAGGCGGTAGGTTATACGGAGTAACAATCACAGGCCAGCACGAATACTGGGATCCCGAAAGACCAAAAGGAGTAAAACCGTCAGAAGATAGTCCCAACCTGACATTTCGCGGATCTGAAGCAAAATCTGGATACACTCGATCAAAGTGCTTCCACGCTTCTCCATCGGATGGGTGATCCAACACTCCTTCAATCTGTTCTCGCATGTGCCAACTCATATTTTCGGCCGTCTCTTTCACCATAAATAATCTTTGCAACCGCGACGTTAAAGGCAAGTAGTGCATTGAATCGGTCGATCTTCTTGCACCGGTAGACCTTCCTGTACTAGTTGTCTTATAGCGATCAGTACCACAAAATCTGCACACATCTGCGTCCTTGTCGTCTTTGTAGTACAGCATGCACCCATTGCGACAGGAATCGATTTTCTCGTATCCCATCCAGAGCGATCTCACCATCCTCTTAGACCGGTAGAAGTCTTTAGGCAACTTAGCGTCCGCCGGCAAGATCTCTATAATCAACTCCAACACTCGGTTGTAGCATTCTTGCGACATGTTAAAATCTGACTTAATGCTCAACAGTCTTGTAACCACCTCCAACGGTGAATGATCCTCACAACCAGGATACAATGGAGTCCTTGCATTCTCCAGCAACTCCATGAACTGTGCAGCATCGGCGTTCGGTGCCTCCTCAGGTGCATCATGAACGAAACTAGGCCCCGCAGCGTCGAAAACCATGTTCACGCACCCGTCGTCGTATGCATGATTATCTGAAACAAAATTAGGTCCCGTATGCATATACGGCTCTACGTAAGGCTCCGGCTCTGATGCTAAAGACACAAGTTCTCCGTGTGCGGTCCACTGATAGTAATTAGGCGTGAAACCCCTCAAGTACAAATGATATGTCACTTCCACTTCTGGATAATATTTCACGTTATGACATTTCATACACGGACACTTAATTTTGGTGTCGTCCATGTACTGAGGGAACGCCTTAGCAAACTGCAGGAACTGCTCTACTCCCGCTATGTATTCATCCCGCACACCACACATATCATCAGGACGACGATTGTACATCCATGAACGATTCCGCAAGTAGTAATTCATATCCATTTGAAAATAATTCTGCAAAGATGGACACACATTATCCAACAGGCACAAATTCGTATATAATGTCTTATTATGGAACACACATTAGTAGCGGACAGTTACTAATAACAATGATATTGACCGATATCGATACGGTTTGGCATGTTCCGATCCGATACAGACCGATACCAAATATTGACCGATACCGACATTGGCATGTTCCGATACTATACAGACCGATACCGATACCAAATATTGACCGATACCGACATTGGCATGTTCCGATACCGATACTATACAGACCGATACCGACATTGGCATATTCCGATACTATACCGACAATGGACAGTTACTAATAACAATGATATTATCCAACAGGCCGATACCGACATTGGCATGTTCCGATACTATACCGACATTGGACAGTTACTAGACTACACTTCACTTACACCTCTGGATGACTTTGGCTCAAACCAGCCAAAGCTAGTTCAACGAGAGCTCCAAGAAAAAAATGGCTCTCCTCCCACAAACCACAATGGAAACTATACTTGAATAATGCACTCTATTCATTTGGGACTATTCCAGGTGTCCAAATTATAAGCAACCCTATATACATGGTACGAATTTCCAACATGTGACATTCATCCATAGCTACTGTTTAATTGTTTCATTCGGGGTTCTATTATGTGTGAAATATGCAAGACGCAAGTTACATTTCGGATGGACTTTTATATCAAATTGGCGTTTCTAAAACACTAGTCCAAAACATGGAAATCTTTTATTTTCCTGTATCTCTGTTTGTTTGTCATGTATATTTAGAATCTGTCTAGGACTCTAGACTAATGACATTCTTCTTGATATTGGTTTCATGCACATTAAAAATACACTTTCTCAGCTACTATCTCTCCCCTCGTTTTAGGCATACTTTGATTCTTCACATCTTCCAGACCTAATTTAGAGCATATATATATAGTTTAAGAAAATCAAGAAAATAGCAGCTTAAGTCATTTATAATTCCAAGAAAAGGTGTGGTATTGTGATTGAAATGCATTTTTGCTAAGGTCCAGAGTTCCGATCACATTCTATCATTATGTTACGTTTCATATCTCAAGGATTTTTTCTATCTATACTACTATATAATAAGAAAAGTTGAGGCTTCACCGTAATTTTTTTTTTGTTCCAAACATATTCTTGTTTATGTTTACTGAGTAAAATTGTTCATTAAGTTTAAAATGGACAAGTAGGTAATTATATATAGGAAAAAAATTAAAGAGAGATTGTTGTTTATTCTTTCCGAGTAGTATGAAATGCACATGGAAATCTTTTATTTTCTAAATACAAGACGCAAGCTGTAAGGGAAAACCCAAAACATGTCCAAGGATCGTGTCAGTGTCCAAGGGTCGTGTCCGTGTCAGTGTCAGTGTCCAAAACACGCACACACAGTGTCAGTGTCCAAAATTTCGAGTTTGTGTGTGTGTGTGTGTGTGTGTGGGTGGGTGTGTGTGTGTGTGGGAGAGAAGGAGGAGGAGGAATTAGGTTAGGGTTTACCGCCGGAGAGGAGGAGGAGCTCCAGGAGGAGGAGGAGCTCGACGGGGGGGGAGGGAGTCAACGGGGGGGGAGGGAGTCACCGCGGGGGAGGGAGTTGCCGGGGGGAGAGGGGGAAAAAAATTTCGAGTTTCGATTTTTCGAGTGAGGGAGAAAAGGGAGTCATGTGCCCTAAGTAAAAAAGTTAGCGACGTCCACTGTTGACGTCGCTAACCGTCGCAATAATTTTAATATAAGCGACATATTTTCTTAATATGTCGCTGAACGTCGCTATTCAGCGACATACTTTATCTAGTGTCGCCGAACGTCGCTATTCAGCGACGTATTGCGACGTTAATAGGAAGGAGTCGCTATATTATATAGTTAGCGACGTAATTTCATTCCGTCGCTAAACGACGTCGCTAATAGAGCATATTTTAGTAGTGTGCTAGCAAGGAGTTGGAGGCGTTTGCTCAGTAGAAACTGGTCGTCTCATTGATCGAAGAGTCAGTTTCTTTGGTATTTCAACTCTCAATAGGTAAACACCTAAACACTATAGTTTTTCCTAATTTTTCTTCATGGTAGCATGCATCTAGGTACCCTCGACCCACCCATGTAGTTTGGTGAAATTTCGTGTCTGTTTGATAGGCGTGTCGGACACGTATCGGATTAGGGTTTAATGTGTTCGATGATTTGTCTCTTAGAATTCAATACTGTTATTATTGCAAACTAATTTCATGATTTGATAGCCCTAGATGTAGGGATTCCTAAACCCTAGGTTTGTACAAGAGTCGACACGTATTCGTGTCCAAAACTAGACACGCACGCGCAGCACGAGGACCGCGCGAGTGTCCTGCTGCTGCCGTGTCCGTTCTCGATGGACACGGCGACTCGACGCGCGAAACTTGGTGAGTGGGTAGGGGCCACGTCTGACATGGTGCCCATGAAATTTGGTTGGGTTTCATGGAGAATCGAGGGAGAAATCGACGTGGCACTGATTTGGAACTGTCGCACGCGTGCCAGTTTTTGGCGTCCGATACGCGTGTCGTACGACTCAGACACGCGTCGTGTGGCCAGTGCAGACACATGGGCAGGTAGCCCTAAAGGTGGGCTACGTGTAAGAGTGACCACGTGTCATAATTCATTCTGTGTCGAGCCCTAGATCGCGTGACACGCGTGCATAATGTTTGGGCCTTTAGGTTCGACAATCTAGGTTCTGGGGTTTTGGACACATCGTGTCTTGTTATTTGGACACAACATGACCTGGGTAGCACCTACACTCACGCAGGAATCATTACCAACCCTTAGTTTCGATTATCTTTAGATTTTCGAGTATGTTTAGGTCATGTTAGGTTTAGTGTTTTGAGTATCGAGTTTAAGTATCAGGTTTCCTGTTTCAGTTTTCTTCCTTTCTGTTCCAGTATTTTTCGAAGGGATTTCTGTATAAAACAGAGCCAGTAGATCCTAGATAACCCTACCTAGAGGCTACCTATTAGTTTACTTCGTGGAGAAGGCTGTGTTCAAGTTTGGGTTGGCATAGAGTACTCGGGTAGGTTTCAGTTTTTCCCTGTTCAGTATTTAGTTCAGTTGTCATCAGTTTTTGAATGTAAAATTCTGTATAAAACCCAACCTACAGATCATACATTACCCTATCTAGGAGTATCTATTAGTTTGCAACATGGAGAGGCTATGTTCGAGTTTTGGTCTTAGTATAGGGTTTTCGAGTAGATATCCATATAGGATATCAATAGAAATAGGTAATTCCCTATATCAGATGTTTGAATGATGGGTTGATCTTGATTGGATTGATTTCAATTAATGCCAGTTCAGTTTACTGGATTAGCTGAGATTGGGTTAATGCCAAGTCTAGTTAGTGGTTAGTCAGGAATTAGATGCCAAGATCAGTTAGTTGATTGGTTAGTTAAGGTTTGATTGTGGTAGCTCAAGTAGAATCTGAAATTGAGATGTACATAGGTATGTATGTATTGGGTAAGGTAGATAGACTGATATGGGGGTGTTGGTGATGAAGAATTCAGGAAGTAAGTAGCAGTAGGCTTGGCCTAGTGCATGTATTCAAGTATGTGGATGCATTGGGATGAGTTGTGAGATTAGGATTTAAGATTACCTTATTCTAAACTAGAAATTTTCCTAAGAGATACACTAACCTAGAGTTTTGGTAAAGGTTAGTCTAAAGTATAGATATTAGATATAGGGTATTATGAGTTAAAGTATTTTGGTGAATTACATTGGTTGCTAGGATTAGGCTTCTTGGACCTAAGATAACACCAACTCAACACCCAAAATCAACACTAGGACTAGTAGTGACCTAAAAATTGACTTATAGACTAGTTGACCAAACTTTGACCTAGTTTGACTAGCCTGGTTGACCGAAGTTGACCCAAGGTTGACTTTGACTTAGATTTACCCAAATCAAGTAGAATTTGCATTGAAGGTATTCCTTATAATATTTTAGACTGTATTATGACATGTGGTTGTTTTAAATAGGACCTTATTACTCCAGTCCAGTCACTTTTCATCATCAGCAGTTCGAATTGCCAGGCGAGTACATTCTCTGATCTTTTCATGCTTCTTTGGATATATACTCTTGTTATAGACTAGTATACTTGATGCTGACACGACGTTCACACGGATCAGTACCCTCTGGATCTTTTCATGCGATGTTATCCCCTCGGATACATCGAGTATGTCATGTTCATGTACTTTATCATGGTCATCATGTACTCCATGTATTCATATTTATCTATGTGCACTTATATGTTATTCATGTACACTCATGACCATATGAGTTCCATGTATACAGTAGTTGTTATCCATGTGCAATAACATAACATGCTTTGATCCTTGTGTATTGGTTGGGGGCAGGGAGAGTGTAGTTGGTTATGTGATCATTATCCCCAGTAGTTATCCATGTGCATTCCATAGCTGTATCCATGTGCAACCCAAGCTGTTTACATAACCAATTCATGCTCTGATTCACGTAGAAGGTTACATTCTTTATTTATCATATTATATCTCAGCTTATATCTTCTCTCTTGTTGATTTCTCTTTACAACGATTCATGTATAGTTTTCTATAGCTTGCTTTATATGTCCATTCCTGATATGAACTGTTATGAAAGATATGTGCTCGTTCCGTCCTGACTGGGCATGTTGAAAATTTTACAGGTGATGATGAGGAGTACTGTCCTACTTATTATGGCATTGGCTTAGATGACACTGTCGACGTGGACCCACAGGAGGATCCCACAGTCGCTGAGGACTTGCCCATAGTCTAGCTGAGACTTGGTACTTTATTTTGTATTTTCTGTTTGAGACTTTATGAGTTGTACTTGAGATTATTTCTGGTGGTTTACACCTAGACTTTTATTGTGACTCTCTTGAGATTCTTCTTCTATTCTATCTTAGTATTGTGATTGAGTTACGTATTATTTTACTCTCTATTCATAGTTTATTTAGATTGTGTTAGATATGGTGACTCAGGACAGCGTTCTACTGCCGACACTGCGGCGTAGGCTGGGCGTTCGTTACTTCTCGTGTCCTTACACTGGGTGCGGGTCGTGACACTGGCTCCCATACTCCTGGTGTACACCATTGTTCGGATGGAAGGCTGGATCCTTTGGAGCTGCTACGAAATCTGGCCAAACAAAACCAGCAGGATCAGGCTCCGAATAGCAAGTACCACAAGGAAGCACAAAAGAGTGAGATAAACCCAATGAATAAAATACATACATATATATATACACATACCATGGGTAGAAAACACCATAAATGCATATAATGGCTAGAAAAATATGAATTAAACCCAGGAGTCAAATCCCACAAGCCCAAAACAACGTTCAAGAATCAAAAACTCAGAAATTATCACATTAAATCCCAGAAATCAAAATATCACAAAATTATTCAAATTCGAATGTCAAGAAAACCTAATTTTCACAAATCGACCCAAAACGCAAAATACTCCAAATTAACTCACGAAACTTGGCAATTACGTTGGTCTCAACATGTGGGACATGCTCGGGTACTCCCGGGGTCGAAAACTGTGTCCGTATCGTGTCCAGTGAATGAGTATCAGAAAACCCGATACACGTACTCTTATACCATATCATTGAGACAATACGATACCCTTACAACCAAACAAGGACAAACGGTGCCAATGTCGTGCCGAGATAAGATATATCCTATAACCATGGGCAGGTGAAGGGCTTCTGATCGCGACTTCGGTCCATAGCCTATCGCAGCACAATAGCCCAACCCAACAACCAAACAAGGACATGGGTTGGACCACGCGCCACGATAGTCCATGTTCCTCAGTTGCTAATAGAAGAAAACATATCACAAACAAGTCGGCTTACAAGCAGCCAATCAATCCTACGGCTTTCTACGGGTTACCTGGATTATCCCAGTAATACAATATAGGAATCCTCGGATCGTGTCAACCCAGCAGGGCTAGCCAATGCCATATAATATACATATACATATAGCACTTTAATTATGCACCGGTCTCCCGTAGGGCCACCATGCTAAAACATATAACACGTAACACGTAGGAGTCGGATATAGTCATCCACTATAGGCAGATGAAACTGTATCCGTGGCGGCTAACCCAACACGTCAGGACGGGACCCAGGGGTGGCTAGTATGGCACGATCTCGGGATTATGTTACCTCCCAATGCTTCTACCGATTTAAGTTGCTAGATTAACCCTATCTTGATATTAGAATTGCATGTCGTGGTCACATGGTCATCCTCCTGTATGTCGTACCATAGTACGTGTGCCCTAAGTATGAATCCACATCGGCTCAAGGAGTCCCAAATCTAGATCTATGCTTAGTGTAATGCTTCAAACAACAATCATTACACCACGACACTATTGCTGACCAATTACCCTGACTGCTCTGGAAAGTACACATGTATTGACATATAACACGAATGATCACTTAGCACGTAGAGTCACACCTCAGTGCACTCATTAAATAGCACCACAGTGCATACTTAATATTGTATCTCAATACAAACTTAGAAAAGGTACCAGCACATACAAAGGTAATCTGGTCAAGAACATGGCCAAGTCAGGAAGTCACATGGACCTTTCGTGACATAAAAATCACACATAAAATCTGGTTAAAGTGAAACATAAAGATTCTTGGAGCCAACACAAGGATCTACCACTTCCATGTTGGAAGTTGGGAGAAATTCTAGCCATAATGCAATCAATAGGACACAAAATATACAAAAACAACCAAAATAGGCCTGTCACGAACCGCACCCTAGAGTAAGGACACGAGACGTGGGTACGTCTAGCCTATGTCACAGTATCGACGGTAGAACGCTGTCCTAGGTCACAACATCTAACAATATATGCTAAACAGTTTATACTCCCCGAATGGGGGTGTCATGGCAGAAAGTAAACTCAATCACAACTAAGGCAGAAAGATAAGATAGAAAGATAGATAGATAATGCTGCTAAAAAGAAAGGAAATCCATAAGTACAAACAGAGAGTCTAAGTGTCTAAGATAGATACATATCCCAAGTATCAAATATATACAACCATCCAGAGAGTAATATAAATAAAAACATCCTAGTCTAGAGGAGTGTCATCCACTGCTAGTGGGACCTGCTGCTGGTCCAGGTCCAACATCTCATCTAAGGTAGCACTGTAAAAGGTATCCACACAGGCCTCCTCCTCGTCCCCTGTAATATTTTTAACAGGTCCAGTCAGGACAGGAGCGAGTACAATACATCTCAACAGTTCATAGCAGGTTAGAAAATATAATCATGCAGTAAAGTAAGATACAAGAACTGAAAGAAAGTACAGGATGTAAATAGAGAAAGTTGTAATGGAAATATATATACTGTAAATAGAGAACTATCAGTGGCTAGTGAGTCAGAGTACAATATAAACATGTGAATGGCATAGGAGATTATGATGAGACACTAAGGAGGTGATCAGGTGAGATACTACTTGGATATTATTCACATGTCTACTTCTACTCCCCCGTACCCCCAATCAATACACAAGGATCCAACCAGATTATGTTATGATTCCATGCAAAGGCCCACAAGGGGTGATACATGGATGCCCATAAATGGGTGATATGGGAATGCCCATAAATGGGATGATTCAAAGAAGACTCTGTGATCATGAGAGTACATGTCAGAAGTGATCAATGAACCGTGAAGCATAGTGATACGCCATGTAAGTAAAACGTACAGAACATGTAGTATACGATGCCCCCTGAGGGGATAATATCTCAAGAAGGGATCCATATAGTACCAATCCATGTGACCAACGTGACAGTATCAAGTAATTTAAAGCAGGAATATAATTCTAAACAGGATATGAAATGATCAGAGAATGTACTCGCCTGATATCTGAGTGTCCAAGATGAAAGTACTGTCCGAGGAGTGGTGTCTGGCTCCTATTTAGAACAGCACAAGTCACAACAAGTCTAGAATGGTAAAATGAAGTTCTACGATGCACTCTACATGAATCTATGTCAATGTAGGCCAAAGTCAACTCTTGGTCAACCATGGTCAACCAAGAAGTCAAACCTAGGTCACTATGGTCAAACTAGGTCTAACAAGTCTAAACTAGGTCAAACAAGTCATTCTAGGTCTAACTAGTCCATACTAGTCTAAACAAGGCTAAACTAGCTAACACATACCATTACAAAGCTATGCAAGCCTATACTAGTCTATTCTAACCATTACACTACTTCACAAAGCATTCATAGACTATATTCCTAGGCTAATACACACACATTAGGAATACCATACTATCTCTATAAACCTATACTTATACATCACATTATAGGCACATACACAATATATATATATATATATATATATATATATATATATATATATATATATATATATATATATATATATATATATGCATATAGGCTATAGTACATATATATAGGAATCATCATATATATACATATAGGCTACTCACATCATATATATTAACTATATACATACATATACACATATGCATAGAAATTCACATATATTATATACATACATATTCATTACTAGATATTCATACATATACATATATTACATACATATACATATTCATATATAATATATACATACATATGTATAGAGAGAGAGAGGGCATGTGTGTGTGTGTAGAAAGTGAGAGACAAAGTGTGTGTATGTGAATGAGTGAGTGAGAGAGACTAGAGTGAACTCTGTGTGTGTGTGTGTGTGTATCTGTGTGTTAGCAGGAAACAGTGAAGTGCGTGAGACTATGTGGGTGAGTGGACTGAACCTGTGTGTGTAAAACAGGGAACCAAATGACTGTTATCATCCTAACAACCCCAACACCAATCGAATTGTATCACCCATAAATCTAAAAATCAATGAAGCAATATAATGTATAAATTAACATTCAGGGGTCAACCAAATTGGTTCCAGGAAAAGGGAATTTAACTCAGTTATTAAGGAAAGGAATGACATCCAAATCTCAGTTGAAAAGGGAAAGAGAAAATAATTCAGTTCAACCACAACTATTCTCAGGTTTACATGTTTCAGACTTTTGAAAACAGTCCCTAAACTTCCCATTCCATTTCGAAATCAAAGCACAACCAAAATCCCCCAAAATTAGCATACAATTAGAAAACTTATAGGAGAATAGTATTAGGGACTCTAAACAGTAGTTAACAGTATTTAAACTAACTAAAATGATTGCTAAAAAACCAAATTGGAAAACTGGGGAAAATCAGTGAGACTAACATGTATCAGGTTCTTTTAGGAATTTGGAAATTGATAAGCAAAACATGTTAAAATGTACAATAATTGGTTGGTAATATAAATATAACTTATGCACGTGTCTTGGGGCCCCATACGTGTCTACCACACACGACACAGACGTGTCCACATATAAACAAACACAAATCGAGCACACAGACACTGCACAGTGCACTGTCTCGTGCACAAGTGCACGCGTGTCATGCACCCGACACAGGACACTTCTTGTCTCGTGCTTGTGTCTGTGGGTTCGCCTAGTGTCCAGCTAGGTGTGTGTCACCCTGTATTAGGTCCTAGTGTGTCGTATCCTGACTTAACAAGCTGTGTCAGTGGCCTAAAACAGACTGTGTGCGTGTCTGTGCAAACCCAGTGTACGACGGATTTCTCCCTAACCACTACACATGTAACCCCTCTTCCCGAAAATCTTGAAAACATTCTATTCAGTTTTATTAATTGAAAAGGGGAAATTTTGGAATCGAGAAAGGGTTTAATTAAATAGTATTACGGTGGAATGTTTTGGGGTTATGGCTGAGTTTTGAGTACAAGATGACGAGAAATCTTGGCACGGATAGTGCAGTAGAGTGCCTAGACTAGTGTTTTAGATATGATAGGGAAGGTCGAGCCATAGAAGTGTTCTAACTAAGAAAAATCGGACCAAGTTGCGACTTGACCTCTATAAAATGATTTAATTTAGTTTTATTATATTATTTAAGTTTATTGAAGACCCGGGTGTACCAAACTGGCTCGTATTCGACCCGAACCCAATACAAAGCCCATGAAGTCATGTAATGCGACCAAGACGTCCATGTAGACACATACCTATATATATATGATGGTATGGTTAAGTGAATTATTTTAGGACTTTTATAGATATTATTGCTAATAAAGTTAAATTGTGTTTTATTATAATATTTTTAGTAACACAAATTATTGGATATATATATATATATATTACAATCTGTAGAATATTGTATACTATTATTGTTACCTATCTCAGGATTGTGTATACCATTTTGTACTCTTTGGATTACATAGTATATAAATGTGTGTGCATATATATATAGTTTTATATATATATATAGAAACTATATATAAATATGGAAAAGAATTGATAATAAAAGAAAGCAATAGGAATAAGAGTGGGGGGCTAAAAGGAAAAGGACCAAAACTAAGCTTTCCCCCCCAAAACCCGTATAGGGGTTCCAGCCCAATCCGAGTAAACAGACGACTCAGTATATATATATAGTTATGTACATATTCGAGAGTTAGAAACTCTCCCAACTCGCAAAAACCCTAACTCCGAAGCCGACACCTCCTTCCTCCAATACTGGCGAACACTCCTCCTGACCTGGGGCGGCCACGCCGCTCCCACAGCACCATCGCACGCGGCCGACGCGGTCGGCCAGGCGCGTAACCAGCGCGCGCGGGAAGGATCAGCGACGGCAGCAATGGCGGATCAGCGACTTCACGACGAGAAATCTCCATGATCGTTCGATCATTTCGCGAGCCATGAACTCTGGTATGATCACAATATGACCACCTTTAATCCCTGTCAATTAGTTTAATTTTTAGTGACCCGAGACTCGAGATAAATCGAGTGAAAGTTGGCGAAAAACCTGTCCCGAAAACAGGACGCTTAGCAGACCAATCACCCACATTCAACGATCGATTCTGATCGATCCAATGACACATTAGAAAAACTATTTGAAGACACTTTTAGACAGCATGTAGGGCTTCGAATCCCTTCTTACGGAATTTGAAATCATCGACTCAGCGTCGAGAAATCAAATCCCGAAGTTTGCCAAAAATCTGTTTTCAGAATAATAAAATCACTCCACACGACGTGCGTCACGCCAATCTGGACGACGTGGTCACAAACCGAAAGGATCAAAAGCTGCGTAACAACTTCGTGGTCGTGTGGGCTTTGGCGGAATTCAAATTGGTCGCGTGTGCGCGACGAATTTGGTGTGTATCCGTCGAAATTCATCGTATTGTGCACGTTACAAATTCTCCAATTACTTTGTGCACGCTCATCGGATCGAGACAAAACTTGCGCCAACAGAACCGTATCGTTTTTCTGATCCTGTATGCCAAGTTTGGTCCGATTCTGAGACCGTTGATAAAATCACCGTTTTGCGGGCCCCACGATCTCACTCAATGGGCGATTTTGTGCACGGCCTGCCGGAATCCAACTTAGGACATACGGTTGGGTTTGTATCAAAAAATTGGATCCGTAGACATGTAGTTTGACGACTTTAGAGATCGTTGACTCTGGCACGCTTTTCGGTGCAAAGCGGGTCCAACGGCGGACATCATTTTTGCCCGAAATTACCGTTTTGCCCCTGTGTCCAGAATTAGACTTAAAGACAGGCAATCCTAGCTAATTGGACTATTCTGAGATCATTGGTATTATTTATTTCAGCTTCCGGGGACTGTTGTACGGGTTTTGACTATAGTGGCACATTGAGTAGTTTAGATTGTCGGTTCCACCAGCAAATGACCACAGGCGAGTACAGTTTATTGTTGCATTTCGATATTGATCTTTACTATATTTCATTGATTAGTCATTGGTTATGTGATTATTTTCTATTATAAATTTTTGAGTCGGGAATGAGAAGTACCAAGGATGTGTGATCTGACCTTAGACCGTGTAGACCGTGTAGACCGTGTTGCATTTATTTCTTGTAGACCGTGTAGACAGTATTTTATTTACTTCTTGTAGATAGTGTAGACAGTATTTTATTTATTGCAAAGTAGACAGTGTAGATCGTGATTATTACTGCATTAAAACTGTGTAGATCGTGATTATTATTTTGTAGACAGTGTTTCTTTACTGCAATATTTTCTGTAGACCGTGTAACTGTAGACCGTGTAACTGTAGATCGTGTAACTGTAGACCGTGTAACTTTAGACCGTGTAGACCGTGTCGCATAATTGTTCCGAGACCGATCACATATCAAAGGTACTTCTAATGGTGGAAAAGTATATTGGTCTATTTTTTTTTACTATTGATTTTTCTTACGGCTTTACTGTTTATTTTCAAACCCATGATTGATGTCTAACCTTTGTTTTATAGTCATTTTCTTTATTTGAAATTGCATTCAGTGAATTGTGCTCGTTCCATTCCTGACTGGAAACCAACATTTTCAAGTTAGCCGTAGATTCACTTAGCTTGGGGAGTGACGGGTGTACTTGCAGACGGAAGCCTAGTGACCAGCTAGATAGATGAATTGTAGTCATTCCATATTTGTACAAGTTTATATTTTTCTACAGATGTAAAACTTGTGATCTTGTAAATTAAATTAATGTTGTGAATGAGCATTGTTTGTGATTTTGACCTTCATGGCCGTGACAGCGTTCTACCGCCGACACTGCGGCGTAGGCTGGCTTGGACACGTCTCGTATCCGTTTTAAAAAAAAAAAATAGGTGCGGGTCGTGACAAGTTTTTGTGGTGGCCCATGCAGGTCTGTCTTCGCAAATCACGCGAACTCGTGATAGTACTTTAGTTAGTTGTACTATTGCGAGCCTGCGACTAGGAAATGCTCATTCACGAATTAATTTAATTTAAGAGAATGACTAGGACTAGGAGTCCCTTATACAAATTTACCGATGGGTAGTCTAGGCCATGCAATGTAGATGAGGGTTATTGATTTTGATAGTTGTCATATCTCCATAAGTACACTAATACCTCTTGGTATGACGTTATGATCCAATGTGGATAGATTATTCACTTGGTGAGACCGGACTTCCTAGGATTAATGATCCAACCTTGATAAAATGGTGCAATTCTTTCTCCTTGCCCTTTTGATATCATCCTCACATCTTAGTCAAATTGCCTATTTAGTTCCTATTTTTGCCCTAAGAATTGTTATTTTTATGTTATCCATAGATGAACCTCAAGTTAGTTTCGATTCAAGTTTTTCCTCAAAGGCTTGAATACACATGGAATAGTTAGATTGTTTGTATTCCTTTTGTCCTCAGTTATTTCTCCCTGTTCAATCCTTTATTTTAAGGGTTGTGATTGATAGGACAAATGCTTACGCTTTATTTCATTGGCAACTTGTTTGAATCTCTAGGAGCTCGTGGATTTATTTTTGATGTAGTTAAAAGAATGTTAATTAACTCATAATGGCAGGACAGCAGCGCACTGTCGCCATTTATTTGAATTATGGAGACCCTGGATTCACTGTAGCCAGCAGCGCACTGGCAAGACACGATCCCTAGAGTTGGAATTAGTCTAAGAAAATATAGGTTATAGAATATTGCTAAACCCATGGATAGTGGTCCTCTTTGATCGTAGATTCCCTGGAGTCGAGATAAGGTAGAGTATCTGATAGCATATCACGTCTGAATCATAGAACCAAGAGTTACCATCGTCCGAGTATACGGACGAGGCATAGTCCTCGGTGAAATGACTTCAGACGTGATTACAAATTAAGGATACTATAGAGGATAGGACAGTGCCCTGTGTGTTCCATAAGATCCGAAGCCAATATTAGTGGAAGTTCTGTAAGTTGAGTAGCATGTCTCCCAACCTAGCATTATGTGGTCCTTGTGATCTATTGACGAGGTAATTGACCGACACTAATAAGTTACCAAGAATATAGAATCTAGAGTTCCATAACCCATCAGTTGACCAAGACCTTATGGACAGGAAGATTTTTTTTGAAAGATTGTATAAGCAAGGACACCAGGTAAGTTTTGATTCTCTCAAACTCGAACTACTTGTGCCTCTTTTCAAAAAAATCTCGCGTACTTGTATCTTGACTATCTTGACCAACGCTGCTATTACAGCCTAGTTTTTGCAAGCTTACTCTTTTATCGAGCTTGATTCGAGGCATATGTTTAGTGGGGACGCCTGCTAACTTATTGTCTAATCAGAATCAGTGTATTATGGTCTGATCAACCATGATACATTTGGTTCGCACTTTATTTAATTACCCTACGTGGATTAAGATATAGATGTCTCTAGGGTCTCATCCACGACTGCATTGACAATTCCTCTTGAATTATATGTTCGCCCTTGAATCATGAAATTGTATTCAGTAACATCTCCCTTGAATTCTTTATTGTTTTTATCTTTCACCGATTTGGAAAGACGAAAGCTCGTGATGGTAGAGAGCTACAGAGTATTCCCATGGCTATGAAAATGGTAGGCACAAGTGTAGCTACCAACGGCCAGTCGTATGATTAAGTTACTCGTTCTCTCCTCAACCCTCAAACAACTATTGAGACCTTCTAGCCACCTGAACTTGAGAATGATTAAGGTTTTACCCTTAGTCAGAACGTCAACCTAGGAGACTATCTATTCTCAAGAAACCAAATGTTGGGAGTCTCTAATTATCTGCTGGAAGCTTGCCTTAACTAGCAATCCTTATGCCTTGACTCAACCTTTCCTCGATCAAAGCCACAGTTTAGACATGAGATGTGTAGAGAAAGGTAAGGATGATCATTTATCGTCACTGTGATAGACACTCATTCCGATAGGTTCCAACCAATATTGCCCTAGTTAAGTAAATTTGTTAGACCTAACTAGTGTTGGAACACCACAGTCACTACTTTAGCCAATACCATAGTTTGAATACCCTATCATAGTATGATCTAGCAGTGGTCAACAGCCCATACCACTAGAACCCTTGTGAAAATAGTCTGGCAGGCTTGACACAAATAGAAATTCACGACTCAGTTGTTAGAATCCTTTCATAAGATGTGTCTTGGAGTTGGTTTCCCGTCGACAACTCTTGTATACTGTGGACGAGTAGGTCATTCTATTTTTCGACCATGTGTTATTGCACACACTCGTTTTCCATTTATTGAAGAATGATCCTTGACTTGACTTATATCTATCGTATCCCATTACGCCGTGCCTTATTCTTTACTAACAAGAGTCGAGGTACAATATCCGGATGTTAGAATTCTTCTAACCTCATCATTCCTAAGACCATGTCCTAACTTCTAAGGTGGGTAGAATGTAAGCCTCCTAAAGTTTTAGGATATACGAGGATCACCGATTGATTAGAACAACTTCCATTAGAATGAATGTTAGTACCCCATGGACTCCCACTTTTCATTTAGATCATTTTTGTGTACCCGGCCGTGTCACTAATATTCGGAGCACAAGACCAGTTGTTACCTCCCAACAAATTTTATATGCAAGACCTAGGCGAGTCCACCTTCATCTAGGTATATCATGTCTCACTCAAACCTGTCCCCTTGTACTCTATTTTTGTGCTACGACTTTCAGATTAAAAGGACTAGCTATAACCCTATACCATAATATCGGTATATTTCTAGACTTCCATTAAAGACTCAACCTCGACTCGAACCTTTCGACCCAATAGGGATGGTGATCTACTCAAAGCCCACTACGCACATGCCGCTAGTGTGCCACCCAATTGAGGCCTCATGTGCTCCTTAAACACAGAAGTCACCGAAGACGCATTTATGGCTTTAGGAACCTAGCGAACCAATCCGACTGCCCATCTAGCTCAATCACTTGGGTGGGAACTTATTCTAGGTTACCCTAACCGAGTAGAAATAGTTTTATCGTTGGATCTTGCCCAGTCAATATAGATTGAAGTCCAAGGTTCATCCAACCGACGACTGATGTCCAATTGAGGAACCCATTAAGACCCAGTAATACCCATTCATGCATACCACTATAGTTGGACTAAAAAAACCGAACTTTCTGAAATAGGTATCTAAACCCATTATGTTGTCTTTCCTTCTTAGAATGCGAAGTCATTCGTAACCCTTATCCCATCTACCTAGAAGTCGCGATACGATCTTGTATTGTATTTATATTCCTTACTCGTGCGTTTAAATAACCACGGAATAGATCGCAATCTTGACTTCTCAAATTCCGTTCTATCATGAAATCGTGCTTAGTTTTAATTTCAAGAACGGAATTTCCGTAGTGCAGAGGTTGCAAGCCTCTCTAAGAAACGAAGGGTCTCTTCGAAGTTAGCCAGTGATTGGAACGGAGTAGCCCCAATCTAGCTAATGAGTCAATGGTTCATAAGGTCCATTTTATCGGTATCATTTGATATCCTCTACCGCTCTTGAAACTTCGTGCTTGTTCTCAGTTATTCTTCCTCGTCTTTTTGTACCATTGACTCTCGTCCTTCCTATTTTGGGGGTCGATAACCGTGTTGTTTAGAATTTAGCACAAGTTATAGTATAAGTTAGTTGATATTTGAATTTTGGGTTGATTGATAGATATGCGAGGATTATAGATACCATAGGCGATAGATATCTATTGGAAGAATTTGAGCAACTAGTTGGAAGATTATAAGGTTTTTGTCACATGTATTTTGAGGAAGTAGTATGATCAAAGGTGGGTAGAAGTCCTCGAGAGTTCGTAGTTACAAGGACTAGTAGAAAGGTATGATAAGTTAAATTTGGGGAGAGGTGGACTTACTTTTAAGATTTAAATTTTAGGCATATCTACGAATTAGAATTTCGAGGACGAAATTATTTTAAGGTGGGTAGATTTGTAACCCCTCTTCCCGAAAATCTTGAAAACATTCTATTCAGTTTTATTAATTGAAAAGGGGAAATTTTGGAATCTAGAAAGGGTTTAATTAAATAGTATTACGGTGGAATGTTTTGGGGTTATGGCTGAGTTTTGAGTACAAGATGACGAGAAATCTTGGCACGGATAGTGCAGTAGAGTGCCTAGACTAGTGTTTTAGATATGATAGGGAAGGTCGAGCCATAGAAGTGTTCTAACTAAGAAAAACCGGACCAAGTTGCGACTTGACCTCTATAAAATGATTTAATTTAGTTTTATTATATTATTTAAGTTTATTGAAGACCCGGGTGTACCAAACTGGCTCGTATTCGACCCGAACCCAATACAAAGCCCATGAAGTCATGTAATACGACCAAGACGTCCATGTAGACACATACCTATATATATATGATGGTATGGTTAAGTGAATTATTTTAGGACTTTTATAGATATTATTGCTAATAAAGTTAAATTGTGTTTTATTACAATATTTTTAGTAACACAAATTATTGGATATATATATATATATATTACAATCTGTAGAATATTGTATACTATTATTGTTACCTATCTCAGGATTGTGTATACCATTTTGTACTCTTTGGATTACATAGTATATAAATGTGTGTGCATATATATATAGTTTTATATATATATATAGAAACTATATGTAAATATGGAAAAGAATTGATAATAAAAGAAAGCAATAGGAATAAGAGTGGGGGGCTAAAAGGAAAAGGACCAAAACTAAGCTTTCCCCCCCAAAACCCGCACAGGGGTTCCAGCCCAATCCGAGTAAACAGAGGACTCAGTATATATATATAGTTATGTACATATTCGAGAGTTAGAAACTCTCCCAACTCGCAAAAACCCTAACTCCGAAGCCGACACCTCCTTCCTCCAATACTGGCGAACACTCCTCCTGACCTGGGGCGGCCACGCCGCGCACACAGCGCCACCGCGCGCGGCCGACGCGGTCGGCCAGGTGCGTAACCAGCGCGTGTGGGAAGGATCAGCGACGGCAGCAATGGCGGATCAGCGACTTCACGACGAGAAATCTCCGTGATCGTTTGATCATTTCGCGAGCCATAAACTCTGGTATGATCACAATATGACCACCTTTAATCCCTGTCAATTAGTTTAATTTTTAGTGACCCGAGACTCGAGATAAATCGAGTGAAAGTTGGCGAAAAACCTGTCCCGAAAACAGGACGCTTAGCAGACCAATCACCCACATTCAACGATCGATTCTGATCGATCCAATGATACATTAGAAAAACTATTTGAAGACACTTTTAGACAGCATGTAGGGCTTCGAATCCCTTCTTACGGAATTTGAAATCATCGACTCAGCGTCGAGAAATCAAATCCCGAAGTTTGTCGAAAATCTGTTTTCAGAATAATAAAATCACTCCACACGACGTGCGTCACGCCAATCCGGACAACGTGGTCACGAACCAAAAGAATCGAAAGCTGCATAACAGCTTCGTGGTCGTGTGGGCTTTGGCGGAATTCAAATTGGTCGCGTGTGCGCGACGAATTTGGTACGTATCCGTCGAAATTCACCGTATCGTGCACGTTGCAAATTCTCCAATTACTTTATGCACGCTCATCGGATCGAGACGAAACTTATGCCAACAGAACCGTATCGTTTTTTTGGTCCTGTATGCCAAGTTTGGTCCGATTCTGAGACCGTTGATAAAATCACCGTTTTGCGGGCCCCACGGTCCCACTCAACGGGCGATTTTGTGCACGGCCTGCCGGAATCCAACTTAGGACATACGGTTGGGTTCGTATCGAAAAACTGGATCCGTAGACATGTAGTTTGACGACTTTAGAGACCGTTGACTCTGGCACGCTTTTCGGTGCAAAGCGGGTCCAACGGCGGACATCGTTTTTGCCCGAAATTACCGTTTTGCCCCTGTATCCAGAATTAGACTTAAAGACAGGCAATCCTAGCTAATTGGACTATTCTGAGATCATTGGTATTGTTTATTTCAGCTTTCGAGGACTGTTGTACGGGTTTTGACTATAGTGGCACATTGAGTAGTTCAGATTGTCGGTTTCACCAGCAAAGGACCACAGGCGAGTACAGTTTATTGTTGCATTTCGATATTGATCTTTACTATATTTCATTGATTAGTCATTGGTTATGTGATTATTTTCTATTATAAATTGTTGAGTCGGGAATGAGAAGTACCAAGGATGTGTGATCTGACCTTAGACCGTGTAGACCGTGTTGTATTTATTTCTTGTAGACCGTGTAGACAGTGTTTTATTTACTTCTTGTAGACAGTGTAGATAGTGTTTTATTTATTGCAAAGTAGACAGTGTAGATCGTGATTATTACTGCATTAAAACTGTGTAGATCGTGATTATTATTTTGTAGACAGTGTTTCTTTACTGCAATATTTTCTGTAGACCGTGTAACTGTAGACCGTGTAACTGTAGATCGTGTAACTGTAGACCGTGTAACTTTAGACCGTGTAGACCGTGTCGCATAATTGTCCCGAGATCGATCACATATCAAAGGTACTTCTAATGGTGGAAAAGTATATTGGTCTATTTTTTTTTACTATTGATTTTTCTTACGGCTTTACTGTTTATTTTCAAACCCATGATTGATGTCTAACCTTTGTTTTATAGTCATTTTCTTTATTTGAAATTGCATTCAGTGAATTGTGCTCGTTCCATTCCTGACTGGAAACCAACATTTTCAGGTTAGCCGTAGATTCACTTAGCTTGGGGAGTGACGGGTGTACTTGCAGACGGAAGCCTAGTGACCAGCTAGATAGATGAATTGTAGTCATTCCATATTTGTACAAGTTTATATTTTTCTACAGATGTAAAACTTGTGATCTTGTAAATTAAATTAATGTTGTGAATGAGCATTGTTTGTGATTTTGACCTTCATGGCCGTGACAGCGTTCTACCGCCGACACTGCGGCGTAGGCTGGCTTGGACACGTCTCGTATCCGTTTTAAAAAAAAATGGGTGCGGGTCGTGACAACACAAGATCCAACGAAACTTTAGGGGCATGATGTCAGTGCATGCCCCCTCGTGTCCACCAAAATTCGTATCAAAAGAACCCGTGTCGTGTCCTACAGGGGGCCCGAGTAGCAGGGGAAACCCACAGCCCGCGCGCACGTGTCCACCCGCTTGTGCACGTGTCCCAAAATAGCTCGACACGACACCAAATCGATACCAAACCAACAGGAACATGTAAGCAACACGAAAATACAATTTTCCATTCAAATATTTTCACAAAAATAAATCGAAATGCCCATTGGGGCATTTCATCAAACACTTGCGCACATCACTGATACGTGTCCGATACGGACACGTACAGGACATGAAAATTCACAAACCCTATTCCTACAGGACCAGGACACCTAGGGCTAGGTATTTTTGTAATTAAAACCTAATTTTAATGGGTGGATAGGAATATACCTATGTGTGTTCTTCAACACAAAAGCTCCTTCAATGTGGATCCCCAAAAGCCACCCAACTCCTTCAAATTGCTATGAAACTGAGATTAACAAATTCCAACAGCAAAAAAACACTAATTAAAACCTATTGCAATTTGTTTGGATTGAAAAGGAGTTAAACTAGATTTTCTAGGAATTTATGAAGTTGGGAAAATACCTCTTTCTAAAACTTGTTCTTTCCTAAGGAGGCTTAACCTAATGGAAGAGGATATTTATAGGATAGGGATCCCTAGGTTAGTGTATGTGGCCGGCCACTATGGGTTTGGGTTAGGGTTTGCTAGTGGGTTGGGCTTTGGCTCCTATGTGTCAAGTTATTGATTAATGGTTCAACCATAACTCATGGCTTATGACTTATTATTCTAACTTGAGTCAAATGACTAAACCATAAGTCAACTTTAGTCTAACTAGGGTTGCATGACCTAACCAAGTCCAAACTCAACTAGGATTAGCTCCTAGGTTAGTCTACCAAGGTCATTGCTAGTCAAAGTCAACCTAGTCAACATTCATTCAAACAATTCCAAAATAAATCCTAAAAATTCCCATAAATTCAAATAAATTATAATAAATTCAAATAACCCCAAAAATGAAAAAGATACCCTCAAACTAGAAATGATAAATGAAATACCCTAATCACAAGTCATAATTTAAAATAGTTTAAAAAGATTAAAAATCACCAAGAATCATAATATGAATTAAATATAAATAAATAATAATTATAATTACAAAATTTCAAAATTACCCCCATCTGGAAAACTGGGTGTTACAATCCTACCCACCTTATCAAAATTTCATCCTCAAAATTAAGATGATCGCACCCCCTTCTAGGTCAAACATAGTCAAGGGTCAATCACTAGTCAATTTCTCAACATCCTAGCGCTTGGTCATCAGCTGGTCAACTTCTTAGGATTTTACCTCCGCTAGCTACCTAAGTGTTGGCAACTAGAATTTAGCAAACGAGAACTCTATATTAGGCTAGCTCTAACTTCCCATTCCTATCAAGTCACCAATAACTAAGTACCTACAAGCTAAGCACACCAATCCCAAATACCACATATATATATGCTCAAGAACAACAACCCATCACATATACCCAAAGTATATCATCTATATATATATATATATATATATATATGACTGATCAACCAAGGGTTAAAGTAGACTAAACTTATAAGTGACTGAACAGATGTTTAGAATTGGCTAAGGATGAATGGCCTGAATCATCAATATAGGCAAAAGGGTATGGTGCTAAGGACACTAAAATTATAAGCTAAAGGACAGGACATTTGGGTCCACTTGTAAAGTCAAAGTGAAGGGAAACCTACACATGAAAAATGAACTAATGCTCAGGTAGAGGCTTAGAAGACTGAATCAACAATGAAGGAATGGGTTGGACATGTATCTGGACAGATGGGCTAACCAGGTATGTTTCTAAGAATGAAAGGGGACAAAATAATTATCAAGGGAGAACTCTTATTAACAACCCATATTATATCCCATTGTATACAACTGTCCAATTGAACTGAACAATCATGCCAAAGAAAAAGTTTAAACTCCACTATAGGGCAGGTACTGCAGGTTATAATGAAGGGTATTGCAAGGCTATCAATAAGTAAAATGCTAAGAGATGCAATAGGTCACCATTTACAGAAGTAAGGAGAGTGAAGACCTCTAATATGCATGATACTGACTCTCCAGATACGCAGAATATGATAAGGGGTTGAGGGTTATATTGGTGAGTCAATAATTGGATCTGAACTATGGTCCAGTGAAACCTATGATGCAACACAGTGGGTAATGAATTTTGAGTACAGTGAACAACTTGTACAAGTCTGAACCAAGGGGACAGGGTATCTAGTGGAGGGTGTGCACACTGTCTATAAAGGTTGATCAACATGACTGAACTCAACACAAGGAGAACTTAACTAAAATAGGAAGTGAACCAATATAGGCTAACAACATGTCAATAATCCTATACATCAATGACCTATAGGTACCAACCAAACTCATATCCCATATGCCAATATCATCTGTAACCTTTCTATATACATAGACCTCTCTGTCTTAAGGTGAAACTACCACTATACTCAAGGACAGGCTCTGGTCATGGGTGTCTCACTGGAAAAGGTAAGGGAAAATAATATCAATCATCAAGGCTGTAAGGCATACTAACATCCCAAATGTAAACTGGTTGGTATTATAATAACAAGGAAATAACCTACACTTGGTTACTATTCTAATACCAATGCTAACTATCATCCCCAGGGTACAGGCACTCTACAAGTCACCATATCATTATACTATGAAAGAACCACATATGAATAAGCTCTACAAAACTAATTATCCCTACTCCTAAGTTATTGATGAAATATAATTTTTAAAAACAACAGAAGGGTATGTTAGAGATGATATGTTGAAACCTTCTCAAGATAAAATCTGATAATCATATGCGTCTGTCCAAAATTATGTTACTCAGAGTCTTCGTCATGTTAGTGAGCAAGGCTACGATAATCACAGAGTCCTTGACCAAGGCACATATTTCTAGAATCATGGTATTTAAAATTTTCGCATTGTCGCATGCTTGGCAGCAAAAATCTTAAATTCCCACACCCGAGAAATACGTCCTAAATCTGACTATATGTCCTCACTATGCCAGCTAACACGACTATCGAAGATTCTGGATTCCATAACTGGGTGACCTAGCCCATATGATTTATCTCAGAAGAAAATTAATCATAACAAAAGAACAACAGGACAAAATTTGAACGATCAACAAGGAACAGAGGGAATCAAAATTTCAAGACAGTTATAAGAGGCAATTTTGGAAATAGAATCAAAAGAACGGAACCTGCAACTAGATCTCCAACGGCCTGAGCATCCTCGACTGTCCTGGCGAAAGCTCGCTCCTGCTGGCCTCCTCTAGCCTGCTGCTGATGCTGCATGTACCTCTGCTGCTGAGTCGGTAAGGGTAATCCCTTCTGCTGGCCTACCGGAGTCCTCGCTCCTGCTCCTGGTGCTGCTCCCTGAACTACTCTGCCTATGTTCTGGGAACACTCCCTCAGTTGGTGGTCCGCTGCTCTACATAGTAAGCACCTGCCCAGCCTCTTCCTGCACTCACCCCATCCATGCCCCGGTTTCTTACAGTAGGGACAACTGATTGTCTGCTGCCTGGGTGCCTGATACTGTCTGGGTTGCTGTTGTCCCTACTGATGGCCCTGACCCTAGAACTGCTGCTGAACAGGCCTCTGTTGATGCTGATACTGAATCTGTAAGAGGGGTATCTTGGCCAGGCCCGCACTGCCACTAGCTCCCTCAAAAGGAGGTGCAATGGGACAATCCATCTTCTGGTGGGCACCTGACCCACACAAATAGCAAACCTTCAAGCTCTTCCTGCACTGCTCCCAGATGTGTCCCGTCTTCTTGCAGTAGGGACAACTGATCGCCTTCGGGTCCTGACCCCGATACTGATGCTGTGCCTGCTGAACTCCCACTGGTGTCTGCGTCTGCTGAATCTGCACATAGGGCCTCTTGGCCTGGCCTCCGCTGCTGCTGGTACCGTGAGCGTCCCGTCCCCTCTTGAACAAATATTGCCGCTGAGTTTCCACTATCTGCTGGAAGAAGGAGAACAACCGTGCCACATCCTCTGATCCTGATGGCGACTGCTGCTGAAGATCGTTCGGGACAACAGGAGAAAGTCTCAGAGTAGGAAGAGGTACACTCCCATAAGCTGCAGATATCCCAGCCTGAGCTGGCATAACAGGAACTGCAGTCTCGAGGCCCTGCTGATCAGGACGAGGAGTGGTAGACCCCTCAGTGGTATCTTCCTGATCGAGACGATGAGATCGTATCTCCATAACCATCCTGAAGACAGATCAAACAAGGAATCAATACTGAGATAGAAATGATAATTCAAGGGAGGATAGTTATTCAAGGAAGTATCAGGAATTTAGATGGCAGGGATCCAGTTAAGAGTTTTTTCCTAATGTGATTGAGTACCTCAAAAATATCCTAATCCTACTGCAGGATGTAGTGATACTCTAGTTCGAATACCACTACATAAACTTGACCTGCATGGGCCACCACTAAAAATGTGTCACGATCCACACCCTAGAGTAAGGGCACGAGACGTGGGTACGTCCAGCCTACGCCACAGTGTCGGCAGTAGAACGCTGTCCTAGGTTACAACATCTAACAATATATGCTAAACAGTTTATACTCCCCGAATGGGGGTGACATGGCAGAAAGTAAACTCAATCACAACTAAGGCAGGAAGATAAGATAGAAAGATAGATAGATAATGCTGCTGAAAAGAAAGGAAATCCACAAGTACAAACAGAGAGTCTAGGTGTCTAAGATAGATACATATCCCAAGTATCAAATATATACAACCATCCAGAGAGTAATATAAATAAAAACATCCTAGTCTAGAGGAGTGTCATCCACTGCTAGTGGTACCTGATGCTGGTCCAGGTCCATCATCTCATCTAAGATAGCACCGTAAAAGGTATCCACACAGGCCTCCTCCTCGTCCTCTGTATTATTTTCAACAGGTCCAGTCAGGACAGGAGCGAGTACAATACATCTCAACAGTTCATAGCAGGTTAGAAAATATAATCATGCAGTAAAGTAAGATACAAGAACTGAAAGAAAGTACAGGATGTAAACAGAGAAAGCTGTAATGGAAATATATATATTGTAAATAGAGAACTATCAGTGGCTAGTGAGTCAGAGTACAATATAAACATGTGAATGGCATAGAAGATTCTGATGAGACACTAAGGAGGTGATCAGGTGAGATACTACTTGGATATTATTCACATGTCTACTTCTACTCCCTCGTACCCCCAATCAATACACAAGGATCCAACCAGGTTATCTTATGATTCCATGCAAAGGCCCACAAGGGGTGATACATGGATGCCCATAAATGGGTGATCTGGAAATGCCCATAAATGGGATGATTCAAAGAAGACTCTGTGATCATGAGAGTACATGTTACAAGTGATCAATGAACCGTAAAGCATAGTGATACGCCATGTAAGTGAAACGCACAGAACATGTAGTATACGATGCTCCCTGAGAGGAGAACATCTCAAGAAGGGATCCATATAGTACTAATCCATGTGACCAACGTGACAGTATCAAGTAATTTAAAGCAGGAATATAATTCTAAACAGGATATAAAATGATCAGAGAATGTACTCGCCTGATATCTGAGTGTCCAAGATGAAAGTACTGTCCGAGGAGTGGTGTCTGGCTCCTATTTAGAACAGCACAAGTCACAACAAGTCCAGAATGGTAAAATGAAGTTCTACTATGCACTCTATATGAATCTAGGTCAATGTAGACCAAAGTCAACTCTTGGTCAACTATGGTCAACCAAGAAGTCAAACCTAGGTCACTATGGTCAAACTAGGTCTAACAAGTCTAAACTAGGTCAAACAAGTCATTCTAGGTCTAACTAGTCCATACTAGTCTAAACAAGGCTAAACTAGCTAACACATACCATTACAAAGCTATGCAAGCCTATACTAGTCTATTCTAACCATTACACTACTTCACAAAGCATTCATAGACTATATTCCTAGGCTAATACACACACATTAGGAATACCATACTATCTCTATAAACCTATACTTATACATCACATTATAGGCACATACACAATATATATATATATATATATATATATATATATATATATATATATATATATATATATATATATATATATATATATATATATATATATATATATATATATTTTAAACCATGGCTAGTGTCTTCATTGAAAATAAAAGAAAATAGATTAGAACCGGGAGATAGCCCAAGTTCCTACAAGGTGAGGGTGTAACCCTTAACAGATATCCTGACGCGAAGCGTCCTAAACC
>JANAVB010022800.1:4292837-4427837 GCA_029216955.1 Iris pallida
TTTTCCTAAAATATGTACCTCGACACATATTCGCACTCGTCGAGCAAATATGAAACGCAATTCTCGCACGCTACGTAAATACGACAATGTGAACTCGTATGCGACGTGCAGATATGAAGTACAAAATAAATTCAAAAATATTTTAAAAAAATCGTAGTAGTAATTTAGGGATTTAGGGGGTTTACATCATACCCAACTGAAAAGAATTTTGTTCTCGTAATTTAGGAGTAGTTAGGGTTGAGGGCACGATTACGAGAATGATTCATTTCTAACTTGAGTGGTGATAACAAATGTAGGGCCGAGGAAAGGATGAGAAGTTAAGACGAATATATAGGCACATTGAGTGACAAGGGTCATAAGTGATAGGTCGGCTAGAGGGAATCCTAATATAAGTGCCTTTGTCCTTCCAAAATAGGTGAAGGTGAAAGCAATAAAGAGATTAAGGACGATATTACGAATACGTGGTTCAAAGACGATCGAATAACTTCAAAAGAATTGTCAAAGCAGTCATGGATGGGATTCTAGAGGTCAAGTTGTAATTATGTCCCATCCACGTAGAACAATAGGTAAAAGTGAACCAAAGTGCACTTGGTTGATCAGACCATCATACACCGGTTCTGATTAGACAATATGTTAGTGAGCACGCTCAATAGCATAAGTCATGAACAAGCTCGATAAATCAATGAGCTTGCAAAAGCAGTATTAGTCGAGATGGTAAAATCATAGGCATGAAAGTTTATCGATAAGAAGTTTAAGCAACGATTCGGAAACGGAATCCAGCAAAAAATTTAAACAATAATAAGTAAAAAAAATTGGTAGTCTAGAAGAAATGTCATGGCGTCCCAATTAATGTCTATATTAGAAAAAGACTATCATTTATCCAAGACGTGTAAGCTCATAACAATTTTTCAAATCTCAAAAATTTACTAGCTCTATACTCTTGATTCAGTTTTCATCTTTATATCTCTAATCGTCTTATCAATAGTAACTTTAATCTCTTCAAATTCCATATTCCACAAAATTTAATTTTTCATAAAATATTTTTGTTTTCCTCAAATTGGAGTTTCTCCTCAATTTTGACTCACAAAAACTTTGGTTCCTTAAAACATATTCTTAATCATAAATCTCGTATCCTTAGTTCTAATCTTGAGTATTTTGGAAAAATCACATACCTCATAATAAGCCTCAAACTTTTGGAATTTAATAAATTCCTCAATCATATTATTTTTCCAAACCTATATACTTCTTAAATCAACTCTTCCTACTAGGAGTTTCGTGTCTACTAATATAGGATCAATCCTTAGAGCATCACAATTCCTCATTCTCAAATTTTTGATTATTTCTCGAAGACAATTTGTCAATTTTATAATTCTTCCACATCTAATCGTACCTTTAATCACCACAGTTTAAATTTTTTTTATCATAGCATATTCCTCATATTCCTTTAATCTCCTGTGTGGGATTCTCTAATCTAGTCGTAGAATTGAAGGGTGCCATAGAAATTTCATCTACACACAAGGAACCCATAATAAATACGGTTTGCATGAGTTACGGGAAGTCAAATAAAGTAAACATTTGGGTGAAGAATATGGCTAGGCTTCAATGGTCTTGGTAAGGGTTCGGATAATAATTACGGATTATTGTGCAAAAATAAAATTTATGGTCTAAGTAAACAAGATAAGGCACGAGTTAGCAATCAACATAGAGCACAAGCTAAGCACTTAAGGAATTAAGTTGATCGCAATCATTTATTTGGTCAAAAGTTTTGAGTCTTTGGTTGAATCTCTATCTGTGGTCATGAGTCGATATCATGGTAAAGGTTACAGTTTAGTCTTTTTAATCCAAAGTCATATCAAAAAAATAGAGTACAAGAAGATGTGTTTTAGTGGCACGTGATATACCTACATGAAGGTGAGCTCGTCTAGGTCTTGTATATAGAATTTGTTGGAAGAAAAAGTCTAGCTAGTGTTGTGCTTCAAATATCAAAGTCACGATAGGAAATGCCAAATGATCAAAATAAAAAGTGGGTTCTCATGTGGTACAAATTAATGCACAAAAAGGATACAGTTAAATTACGAAAAAAGATAATTTAGTAAACCTCGGAGATCAAGGTAAAATAAGTTAGGGGCACAGTTTTTAGAGAGAAAATAGTCTCATGGATAAGGGTATGGTCAAGGAAATGATTCTAATCATTTCTAAGTTTCAAATAATTAGATGGTCACGATAAAAGATCTAGATTTGAGGGAAGGTCGAGTGGGTCAAGATAAAGATATAGTTATATAGTTTGGTCGATGACTAACTATACTTGTGTATATACAATATCATAATCATAGGTGGTATGGCAATCTAATGTGGAATACCTCTATCTCACTAGGGACCTTACTTGCTTCTTGGTCCTCTACCAATATATGATCTAATCTAAACTTTCAAGTTCCTCGAAAGTTTCTCAATAAAATTTTCAAGATACTCCACCAAAATTTCTAATTATCTTAGGCTGCCAAGTTTAATCAAAATTTAAATCTCTAATCAATCTCAAAATAGTCCTTGTATATCGCAAATTGAACATACTTTTTTTTACCAAAATTTAAATATCCATAATCAAGGCTTTAAACTCGAAATCTAAATAACTTTATAAAATATATGACACAATTTGATATTTGAATTTTTCCTTCAAAGTCGATTTCATATCTTCCAAAATATTTTTTTAATTTTTTTTACCATCATCTCTTCAAACTCAAAATTAAATAAACTTATAAATCGTACGACTCAATTTAGAACCTCAAGCTCTCTAATAAACCCTCCACATTCTCTAGTCGTTTACAAAACCATAACTTATAATTTAAAACTCTTTAATAAATTTGAGATGACTTTAACATATTACAATCCAAACTTGAACTTAACCGTAAATCATGTGTCACAATTTCAAGATGGTTTCTCTAATCGGTTTCATATCCAATAAATCATAAACTATTTTGCAATTTCCAAAAATTATAAATCATAAATTTGTTTTCTCTATCTAGCTATCCTCTTGTGTATACCACCTTGTAATAGCAAAATAAAATTACAACTATCCTTTGAAGGCGGTAATATGCTACTATTTTGCAATCATGTGTCATAATTTTAAGATGCTACTATTTTGCAATCATGTGTCACAATCCAAACTTGAACTTAACTGTAAATCATGTGTCACAATTTTAAGATGTTTTCTCTAATCGGTTTCATATCCAATAAATCATAAACTATTTTGCAATTTCCATAAATCATAAATTTGTTTTCTCTATCTAGCTATCTTCTTGTGTATACCACCTTGTAATAGCAAAATAAAATTCCAACTATCCTTTGAAGGCGGTAATATGCTACTACCCAACTTGGAATTAACTAATCCTTAAAATCATACTTTTAGGGAAAATGTCTTTATAACTCAAATACGACCCCGATGTACACTAATTGTCAATATAATCTTTCTAACCATGTATTTGACCTACGAGCATATAATAGGGTAGTCATCTTCCCAACTGACACTAAGCACGAAAGATAAGAATTTACGGTATAAAGAGTTCAAGCAGGATGCATATCAAGGATGGTAACGAGAGTTCAAAACTTGAAACAAGGAAGGAGGTCAAGCTTGTAGATGAGATTCCTAGACACTAATCCTATATTGCAGGCTCACATCGGTACATTTACGTAACCGAATTGACAAACTCGACCTGCATGGGCCACCACTAAAATATGTAACGCCTCAGTCCCAAAATACTTAGGACCAAGAACGTATCCATGCCAGCTGTATTCATACGAAGTACATGGGCCTCGTATGGATACATAAGCTGTAAAGTGCAGTAAACCACAACTAACTAATCTCATCCACAAAATGTAAGAATAAAAGATATCATATAATCAACTATGAATTGTCATTGGTACATGTAGTTGGGCGAAGACAAATCCACTACCAACTATGAAGAGAGATACATAACAAAAGAAATATTTTAGCGAGCGAAGCGAAGACGATCTAAGTGCAATCATCCTCGAAGAAATAATAGTGACGATCATTGCCACGGCTAGAGCACCTGCAGAAATCACAAGACACACCTGGATAAATAACCAGGTCCTCGGAGAGACGTAACAAGATACATAAAGAACATGCCACATAACTGAATATATATACTATGTCATAAATCACAAGTAAGTAAATAGTCCCACTCGTAACAAGATCCAAAACCTCATCATCGAAACAGTGGACTACCCCTACAACCAAACAAGGACAAGGAGTAGCACATTATACCGCGATGCGATATTGTCCCAAGCTACTAATGGGACGGGGTGACATGACATTGACGAGGGTTACCTGACCATTCTAATGTGTTTATGCAGTAAGAACAAACCTTCAACGCATGAGCCCTAGCTGTAAATAGGATTGGCATAGTCCCCATATAGGGTACCAGGGGCCTACGTCCGTAATTTCCAAAGATCGTCAGAGGGCATCATGTGCAAGGGGCTACGTCCATAACGCTCTGGAAAACGTTAGAGGGTACCTGGAGCCTGCGTCTCCGGAGGAGCGCACAGGTAAGCAGGGAAGTACAAAGAAGTCCATACGTCAGGTATTGTTCTTTCTACCTAATGCCTAACAGAGTCACATCCATGACTCATATACCTCTACTAACTGCTAAGTCTCCTAACATGCCTCTATTAGCAGTTAGCCCTAATGCATGCACATGGGGGATCAGCCCACACGCAAGAACCTCTACATGCTACTCATCTCACACATCCTTGTGGTACAACTATGTCAAGGTATATGTGATACATTACAGACGGTAGTCCTTTAACTCTAGGTTCATACGCAATCAAAGGATAATAACAAAGTAAACTAATAATCACTGAGCAAGTAGTAAATCAGGAACTGTAAGAACCAGAAATAATGAATAGTGATATGTAATAAATAAATGGAGACTAAATATAAATAGTTTAATGGCAAGATATCTTGCCTGGTGTGTCGCCTGGTATGGTGCAATGTTCTGACAAGTCCCAAGGTGTCCAATAGTCGTGATCGATGGGCAGTGGTCTGAAGTTGCGAGGAATTTGGATTTAGTCATGGTAAGATTGATGATTGAAGGAAAATTGTGGAAAAAGAATACATAAATTTTTAGAAAAATAATTTTATAATAATCTTACGTAAATTCTAGAAAATACTTTTTATACACTATTTAGAAATATATATATATATATTTTTTTTTTTTTTTTTTTTTAGAAATATATATATATATATATATATATATATATATATATATATATATATATATATATATATATATATATTGTAGATAAATATTTTAAAAAAAATCGTGTTACTTTAGACCTAGATTTTAATTAGGTAAAATACTACAATACTATTTAGAAGTATTTAAACTACTATCTAACAATATACCTTTTTTTTTTGTAAAACCGTATTTTAAATACAATATTATAGTTTAGAGATAATTTAATGTATATATATACTAATTAATTAATAATATTACTATTTAGTAAAACCATAATTCCAACATAAAATATGTATTCCTAAATACATACTGCCATTAGTATAATCTATACACTTTTAATTAACAAACAAAAATAATAATAATAATAATAGTAATAATAATAATGTTAATAATAATAATGATGATGATAATATCAGTAATAACAATTACTAATAATAATAATAATAATATTATAATAATAATAATAATAATAATAGTAATAATAATAATAATGATAACAATATTACAAACCTAAAACTATACAGCTCACCTATTCCCAAATGTTACACAGTAGAGAGAGAGATGGGAATCGAAAAGGAGAGGAGAGGATGTGGGCTCACCAGAGGGGTCGGCCGGCTCACGGGGCGGCGGCGGTGGCGCTGTGGCTCCGCGAGGAAGGAAGGAGGAACTGGAGAGGGGCGGTCGACGGCGCCGCACGGAAGGGGCGGTCGCGCGCGAGGCGGAGCGGCCGGGCGCCGATCGGAGAGGAGAGAGGGGGCACGGTGGGTCGGCCCTCGCCGTAGAGTACGCGGCTCAGAGGGTCGGAGCGGAGCACTGGTGGCGCGCCTGCTCGTGGCGGCGGGGAGTCTCGACAAGGTGGCAACGACGGCCGGACAGGAAGGGCGCCGGAGAACTCATCGGAGGAGGACGCAGCCAAGGTGCTCAGGTGTGGCGGTGGTGTGCTCAGCCTGCAGCACTGGGCGAAGGGATCCCGGCCACGGCGTGGCGGTAGTGCGGATGGTGCAGTCTGGCGGCTCAGAGATGCCGTACGGCGGTAGGATCTGGTCGCCAGTCGACAAGGAGGTCAACTCGTACGGCCATGGCGGGGGCGGCGCCGTAGTCAAGGTTAGGATTTCACCCCTTCTACTTCTCTATTGGTGGTCGTGGCGGTTTGGATTGGGGCTTGTCGGCCGGATGCCAGTCGGGTCAAGTGGTGGATGTGGTGTTGTCGGAGTATGGTGGCGGTGGTATCGGGATGATGATGGCGGTGGCGATGATGGTGATTGTGGCGTGGGGTGATATTGGGGACGGCCAGGCAGGAGTTGGGGTGGTGGCGAGCATGGTGGCATGGAGGAGGAGATGGCTACGGTAGCGGTGCATGGTGAGGTGGAGATGGCAGAACTGTCGTGTCCTGCGGGACACGGATGGGGTATCCGAGATTGTCGGATACGGAAAAAATATGTATTTGTAAAGGAGAAGCGATAGTGGATGGGATGGGGCACAGACACGATGCACGAGACTTGGTTTGTGGAATGCTGGTTTGTGAAAATTTTGAAAAGAATGAGCATTGGGGGTTCTCCTTATATAGGAGGTGACACTCCCAGATGGATATAGACAGGATTTGATTTAAAATCCCCCGTGGATAATTCCACCATTTTCAAATGATTTTTAAACTAATTTAATCTAATCCAAGTCGATCTAGATAAATCCTACTTTAAATTAAAATCCACTCAAAATTAGTCAATAAAATCCTTTCTAAATTTAAATTATCAAAATAATTCAAATATTAAATAAAACAAAATTTTACATATCTTTTTCATAAATATTAAAATATAGCATTAATTAATTTCGAAAATCAAGATAATTACTTAGATATTAACTCATAAAATAGCTTTTATAAATAACATAATATATTAATAAACAAATTTCTAGTTCGCAAAATATTTGGAATATATTTCATATACACCAAAAATTTTCAAATCACTGCTTATTTTTAATCGACGAACAAAATAATTTTTTTTTTAAATAAAAATATTTATCACATTTATTTGAACATGTACTTTCCTATATAAAATAAAATTTATAATAAAAGTGTTTTTCTAAAATATGTACCTCGACACATATTCGCACTCGTCGAGCAAATATGAAACGCAATTCTTGCACGCTACGCAAATACGACAATGTGAACTCGTATGCGACGTGCAGATACGAAGTACAAAATAAATACAAAAATATTTAAAAAAATCGTAGTAGTAATTTAGGGGGTTTACATTGATGGTTATAAAAAGCCTGCACATATCCTTGTTGATGGAGAGTTGGTTGAGAAACCCTATAACAAGTATACTGAAGCTGAAAAAAAATAGGCCAGTCTTGACGCATGTGCTATTAATGCTTTGTTTTATGCTTTAGACATGATTGAATTTAACATGGTGTCTACATGCACAACATCAAATAAAGTGTGGAAGCTTTTTGAAGTTACTCCCGAAGGCACGACACAAGTCAAGGAGTCAAAGATCAGTAGACTTACTCAGAAGTATGAGGCATTCAAAATGAAACTAAACGAATCCTTCACTTAGATGTTTATAAGATTTTAGGATATTGTAAACCCTCTATCTTCATTAGGCAAGGAATATAATAACCATGAGAAGATTCGTAAACTTTTAAGAGCTCTCACGAAGAACTAGATTCCAAAGGCTACGGCAATCATTGAAGGGAACGACCTTACTATTATGTCTCTTAAAACACTCATGGGTAAGATACTCACTCACGAGCTAGAACTTCAAGACTTTGAAGAAGTTGTACCAAAGGAGAAGTCGATCGCTCTCAAAGCTCAACACAGAAGATCTATCAAAGATGATTCCGACGACGGTAACTCTGACTCTGAAGATCAAACTCTCATAGTAAGGAAGTTCAAGTAGTTCATGAGATTCAATAGAAGAATAAAAGAACACAACAGCAACAATAGCAACAACGAAGAAGATCCAATCTGCTATGGTTGCAAAAAGAAAGGACACATCAAGAAAGATTGTCCAACAGCATCATCATCAATTAGAAAAGGCAACAAGTATGACAAGGGTTACCTAAAAAAATCGACAACCAGAAGGTATGCCAACACAAGCATATGGCATGAAAGTGAAGCCAGTGACTCAGAAGATGAACAATCAGACGACGCTACAAATGTATGCTTAATGGCATTTGATCAAGTAAACACTAACCCCCTGTTTGATATATGATAATTTTACCTTTGAACAGTTAGGTGAAGCCTTTAGTGACCTCTTAGGTGATTACAGAAAACTGCGTAGCAAACACCAAAACTCTAAGAAGGTACTCAAAGAGTACAAAGGTAAAATAGAAAGACTACGTAAGTTGAGATTAGAAGTAATGATAATTCTAGTAAGATTGGTGAGCTCTTTTCTGTTAAGTTGCAGTTACGTAAGACTACGAGACTATCTGAAGAGAAAGACAAGACCATTACCAAATTAGAGGAAGACCTACTCAAAAAGAAGAAGAGTCTTCAGCAAGCACTAGTTAGAAATGATGCACTCACTGCTGACTACAATACTTTGTATGACACCTCCAAAAAGTTAAAATTTTAGGTTAGGAAAATAGCCAGAGGTTGATGCTTCCTATCCTAACACGTGTCACTTACCGAAACACCGGAACACTGTCAAACCCAACACCGTCAGACCAACCAAATCTTTGTCCAAGAAGACTAATAGGCATACATTTTATTATCAATATCCAACTAGAAAACCAAGACCTATCAATCATGTACAACACACTACATCTAACACTCAACATGCTAGATGTCATTATTGTGGCACCATTGGTCATATCTCTCCTGTATGTAGAGTAAGAAAGCTTGTTGATTTAAAGATATATGCATTGATACCAAAAACTAACATTTCAGGACCCTACAAGAAATGGGTCAAAAAAATTTATCTGCAAATTCTTTTGTAGGTAGAACACCATACGCATGCTAAAAGCAAATGAATCCTCGACAGTGGTTGCTCACAGCACATGACCGGTGACGCTTCATTATTCGCAACACTGTCGAAGAAGAAATAAGGATACGCCTCCTTCGATAATAATCTTAAAGGGTATATAGTAGTATCGACAATATTGGTAAGGCTTCCTATCATGTGATTAAAGATGTCTGTCTAACAATTGAGTTAAAATATAACCTACTCAGCATAAGCCATGTAGCTGACCATGGTTTTGGTATTAACTTTGTCAAAGACAAATATACTATAGTTGATAGCTCAACTGGTAGTACTATCTTTGAAGGTATTAGGGAAGACAATATATATGTTTTCTATTTGTTGGAAAAGGCTAACAAAGCAGGTAGATGCTTAATCGCCGAGAATGATGAGAGTCAACTATGGCATATGAGACTTGGTCATGCAAACATGGATACAATTTTAAGACTATTCACAAAGAAGTTGGTACGAGGCTTATCGGACATCACCTTCAAGAAGGATACGGCATATAGTGAATACGAAAAGAACAAAGCTACCCGATCCGCATTTAAGTCCAAGAATGTTGTAAGTACCACTAGACCTTTACAATTACTGTATATAGATTTATTTAGACCTAGTAGAATTGCTAGCCTAGGTGGTAAGTTGTATGCTTTTGTAATAGTAGATTATTTCTCTAGATACATGTGGGTATATTTTATTGCACGCAAAAATGATGCATTGTATGAATTTGACTTCTTTTGTAAGAAAGTTTAGAATAAAAAAGGATTCATGATCACTCGTATTCGAAGCGATCATGGCGGCGAATTGAGAATGCAGAGTTTGAGCAATTTTGTGACAGACGCGATTATATGCATGAGTTCTCTTACCTTAGAACTCCGCAACAAAATGGAGTTGTAGAATGTAAGAACAGGACTCTATCTGAAATTGCTAAAGTTATGTTTAACAAATTTAGTCTACCTAAATACTTTTGGGTTGAAGCTCTCAATACAGCTTGTTATGTTCTCGATAGGGTTCTAATTCGACCTAAACCGAAGAAGACTCCCTATGAGTTATGGTTTGATAGAACTTCATATGTTTCTTATTTCAAAATCTTTGGTTGCAAATTCTTTATTCTTAATACTAAGGATAATTTGAAAAAGTTTGACAAAAAGGCCGATAAAGGTATATTTTTAGGTTATGCGGCCAAAAACAAAGGGTACCGAGTCTTTAACAAAAGGACCATGTTCATCGAAGTGTCAATAAATGTCACTTTTTATGAACTGAATCAACAGACAATTGATGATAATGACGAAGACGTCAGTACACCAAGTACAGCACCTGCAGAACCTTCAAGCACAGCACCTACAGATCCTCCAAGCAGAGCACGTATAGAACCAGAAGCTGGAACTAGCTACCTTGAGAGTCTGTCCAAAAGAATAAAGTTTATGGCTGACCATCCTAAGGACTTGGTAATATGTGAGATTACCAGGGGTGTAAGTATTGTTCCTCTAGCAAAGATATAGTTTTTTGTTTTTCATTTATTTCACAGCCAGAACCCAAAACTATTGAAGAAGCATGTAGTAATAATTTTTTGTTAGATGCTATACAAGAGGAATTAAAGTAATTTAAATAGAATCAAGTTTGGAAACTTGTTCCCAAGCCCATTGATCATCCGGTCATTGGCACCCGCTGGGTATTCCGAAATAAACTTAATGAGAATGGTTTAGTTACTCGTAACAAGGCCCGACTCGTAGCTCAAGGATACAACCAAGAGAAAGATATCGACTACGATGAGACCTATGCCCCAGTTGCGAGATTAGAATCCATTCGCATGTTATGTGCATTTGCATGTTTTCATAGTTTCAAGCTTTTTCAAATAGACGTTAAAAGTGCATTTCTTAACGATTTTATAAATGAAAAAGTTTATATAGCTCAACCTCCAGGTTTTACTGATTTCAAAAACCTTGATCATGTTTTCAAGTTAAAGAATGCCTTATACGGTTTGAAATAAGTCCCCTTGTGCTTGATATAATCGTTTAAGCTCTTTTATACTTGATAACAGTTTTACAAAAGGTAAGGCTGACACTACACTGTATATAAAATCTTTTAATGGAAATCTTCTTTTAATTCAGATTTATGTTGATGATATTATCTTTGGATCTACTAATGAATCTCATTGTCAAGAATTTTTAAAGTATATGCAGAATGAGTTTGAGATGAGAATGATGGAAGAACTCAAATTCTTTCTTGGACTGCAAATCAAACAAACCAACAATGGAATGTTCATTAATCAAGCCAAGTTGTTAAATCCCTATTTTGAAAATAGGTATCTGACTGTATTTTTAGATTTTGGAAAATTTAAATTTGGGTATTCTTAAAATTTTCTTGTTATTTTCTTGAATGTAGATTTTATCCTCATTATTAGTTCTACTATTATTTTTCTTGTTCCTATATCTACCCTACCCCAAAATATCTAAGCCTAACTCCCACTCTCTCTTTCCCTCTCCCCTCTCTCCTCACCTACACAGCCGACACCCCTCCCCTACCTAACCCCCTCTTTTTCCTCACTCTCTCATCTCTCTCCTCTACCTGCTCAGAGCAGCACCCCATCCCCCTCTCATCTCTCTTTCCTCACTCTCTTCACTTTCTGTCCCTCTCTCACTCGGCCTCCTTCCTATGGTCACGACCGTCCATCTTTACCGCAACCCCCACTACGGTCGCCTTCCCCACCAGTACCATCCACGACCACCACCTCCGCCGCCCTCACTCGCGAGCGCTACCTCCACTTTCGTCGTGGTCGCCCCACCTCCTGCCGCGACCACCGCCACCAGCACCATCGTCATCACCTCCAGTCCCATGGCCTCCGCCCCTTCTCCTTCCTCCTCTCGCCGTGGTGCGGACAGCCGCCGTGAGCCGCCGCCCATCTGGATGTCATCGCCGTCGTCTCCTCACGACTTGGTCGTACCGGCGACGATCTCCCCCGCTCTCTTTGTCGTACGCAGCGCCACTGCTATCGCCCTTCCTCTGTCGCGGAGCCGCCCTGACCTGGCCGGACTCCCGACGAGCTCCCCTCTCTCTGTCTTTTTCGTCGGCGGTGACCATCCCCGCCTGGCCGAGCATCCCCGGTGAGCTCCGCTGCTCCCTCTCTCCTCTTCGGGCTGTGAGCGCCTCGGGGAGCGAGCCTCCTTGCTCGCGTGTCTAGGGCAGTGTGCTGCCTCGAGCAGTGCGCTGTCTCGTACAGGGTGCCTGTCTCGAGTACTGCACCCTTGGCTTGCATGTTCCCCCGTTCTTCGTGCTCCTCGGGACATGTGTACCTCGATTTACGTGTTGTCTCGGTTTTTGTGCACCTAGATTTGCGTGCTGTCTTAGGCAGCGGGATACCTCGAGCCCCGTGTGGCCTCGGGCACCGCGTTATCTCGATTGGTGCATCTTTTCGATTTTTGTGTGTCGGCCTTTGTGCCCACTTCATATTCTGTACCGCTTCGATTTGCGTGCATACATCGATTTATGTGTAGCCTCGGTTTGCGTTCCACCTTACACTCCATACCGTATCGATTTGTGTGCAACGTTTATTCGTGCGCCATCCTGATAAATTCTTCGATCTACGTGCACGTCCAGTTCCTGTTTGCCTCGATATTCGTGACATCTTGATTTGCGTATCGCACTAATTTGTGAGCTATTTTGATATTCGTGATTTCCTCGATCTAGGTACACATCTCGATTTACGTGAACGTTATGTCTCATGTTCGTCTCGATCTATGTGTCATCTCGATTCTCGTGTGCATATCGATGTACGTATGCATCTCGGTTTGCGTGTCCATATCGATTCGTGTGCCTCGGTTTCCATGCCAGATCCGTACACTGCTTGCGGGACCTACGCGGTATAGCCTTCTGCCATCCTTGTGCTTCCTATCATTATTTTATTATTTAATTCTAATAATTATTTATTGTGTGTTCTGAGGACATCGATGGACGTGCTAGCTTGGACCATGATCGTCGAAGACTTGCTTACCTAGCCGAGCTCTCTAGACAAGTATCCATTGCTCATTGACGGCTCTTGCCCTCTCTCCTAGAATTTATAGTATTTAATTCATTTGTAATTATAATTGTATAACCATGATTAGTGTAGCTTAGCAGTAGAACTGCCATGATGATAACCTAGGATAGCTTGGTTCGATACCGATTTACGACCGTATCGGACAACTCGGACGGGTCATCCACACCTCCGAGGACACGAGCACGACTCACGAGTATAGATTGTCCCCATATGCCCCGTGTCCGACTCGCGGTCGGGTAACGGCTTTGGCCAACTAGGTTTGTGACTCTGCTTGTGGCTTGGATTATGACTGTGGGTCTGTAATGCGTCCTGTGTGGCGATTCCTATTATATGTGTTGGCTTGGCGCCCAGTACGTATCGTAGTTCTGCTAGAGGCTGAGACTTAGTGTTCTCGGCTACGGTTTGGTTTCCAGTACGCATGGTAGCGCTGCTGGAAGCTGAGACTTAGTGTTCCCAGCCTGCGATTCTGCGGCGGGTTGTGCCGAGTGGATTTAGCCCCAACTCACTGGGTGCTTCCGTCCAGAATACAAAGGAGACTCTGCCAAATTTTTTTAGAATTCCCGGTCGGAAATTTGGATCAAAGAATTAGGCAGAACCATTCCTTTGGTTTGCTAATCTAGACTCGTGCTTACTTGTTTTGGATATAGTGGCCTAATTTTAGTACTTGCTAGGTAGACTCCTGACTAGATTAGTCGCCTAGCTCTTGACCTGTCTTGTCCGTCGGATAGCATAAGGAGCGCGGTTCCACTCGGGAGACGGTCTGCAACCCTGGTCCTTGTTTGGTTTAAGGGTTGTGGATTTGCTTCAGAGCAGTTTATGCAATCCTTGCCATTTTCCAGCGGCATAATTAATAGACTCTTGTCCCCCTGACCATTCTTTCTAGGAGTTATCCTAGTCTAGCCAGCTAGGACTGATAGTTGACCTATATATCGGGATTTGTGATTTTTGGATATATCTGAGGAATGGGTATCTTGAAGAGTACGATCTTGGGATATCAATTTGATGGACTCACATGGATTCTTAGATAGTGTTGCTATTTCTTTTGATGATGTTCTAATTCGATCAGGACATGACTGTAGATTCTTGGATTTTGATGATCGTGAATATTTTGCGGAACGAGGAGAATATAGAAGGTATTATTATATAATTTTTACTTGACTTCCCAAGTGCCCAAAACTTGGTTTGTTTGCTAGATCTTGGTAGTGGTGAGACTTGTTTGCTGATAGCTTATGATCATTGATTTAGCGAATTCTTGTGAGCCAGAGGGCCTTGCATTATTTATAGTGATGAGCTTGGTATTTGGTGATTGACTTTCTTGACGTGATATTCACTCCATTGTGGATGGGAGACTCCTGATAGATTGATCCGGTGGATAGACCGACTTGATGATTAGAGCTGTAGGCTCCCTTGTATGCTTGATAGGATATTATACTAGAGATTCTGATCTGGTACTTGACCTGATATCCATGCCACGATGTGGGCAAATAATTTCATGTGACTGACAGATTTGACCTTGTCCCCGACATGACTACTTGTATCCGTGCTATAAGTCCAACTTACCCTTTGAGGTATTGGCCCTGATTTTGTACTGTGGTGCTCCTTGTCTACTGGCACTTGAGGTGCTACTTCCATGATTATATGGCATTACGATGCCATCTTGATATTCTAGCTATATTATATGATTACGTACACGGGTATCTAGTAGTTGGCCTATAGTCTTAGCGTGGTCAGGATTGCTTGCTTGATTGTTGCATAACACTAAGGATGGATCACAACTGGGACTATAGGTACCGAGGTTGATTCTTACTTAGCGTTCTCGTACTGAGGTACGATATCTAGGAGGATGATCATGTGGCCACGGCATGTGATTTTGGATAAATGTATGGATAATCTAGGTAACTTAACCTGGTAGAAGCATTGGGAGGAAACGGAATCTCGAGATCATGCAGTACTAGCCGCTTCCCAGACATCTAGTCATGGAGTGCAGGCTGGCCGCTACGGATAATGTTACCGTCCGCATTAGAGGATGGCAGTATCCGGCTACTTTAATATACCTTATATACGTGGCATGCTCAGAATGGTGGCCTTACGAGGGACCGGTGGTGACATGCAGAGCCCGGTGGTCTTACGAGGGACCGGTGCTCATCTAGTCTTGATATACTTGGCCCCGTTAGCTTGCTAGATCGGCATGATATGAGGATTCCTATATTGCATTGTTGGGATAACCCAACCTCCACCTAGACAGCCGTAGACATTTGAGTGGCCGCTTATTCACCTCAATTGTATGAATTGATGCTTGCTAAGCTGGCTGGCCCGTAACACTGTCGCGGTATGGTAATTCATTCCCTTGTTCTTGTTTGATATAAGGGTGGATCACTGTCCCATTAACAGACTACGAGTTCCGGTTGGCGATGCAAGTATTATTGGATGTTAGGGAGATTGTGATTATTATTGGTTATTTAGCTATATTAGATGTGGATTGTTATCGTGCGTTGGTACCGCACGATCCTTACCCTCTTTTACTATTCATATATGTTCTGTTTTATATTTTATCCTGCTGGCTTTCTTCATCCGTCCTTGAGCTTTCCTTTCTGGTACTTGCTATGGTTAGCCTGACCAACCCTGGATTGTTTCCAGATTGCCTGTGACCGACTCTGTGGATCTTCCAGACTCGACTTGGAGGATGTGCTTCAGTTCCCGACCATACTAGGAACTGTAGGAAAGTATACTCATCTATATTATTATCATACACTATAGATTTCCTGATTATTATATGAGTATTTCCTATTTTCCATATGATTCTCTCTCTTGCTTAGTATTTCATTGTTATTGCCTGTGGATATGAGATCGGATTTAGGCCATAGAATGATTGCATGCTAGGATGCCCAGCAAGATTGACAGCCGTCATTGCCATATAACGTATTCGTACCTTATACGGTGTAGCTGGCCGACGTTCGTCCTCGTATTTCGGTACTGGGGCGTGACACAAGTACACAAAAGATTTATTAAAGAAGTTCGATCTGAAAACCGTCAAACCTCTTGGCACTCCAATGGCAACTTCAACCAAGCTTGATAATGATGAACAAGGCAAACCAATCGACATACATAAGTATCGAGGTATGATTGGTAGTTTACTGTATTTAACTGCTAGTCGTCCTAATATAAGGTTTAGTGTTTGCTTGTGTGCGCGTTTCCAAGCTAACCCTAAGTAATCATATTTGTGTGCAGTTAAGCGTATCTTTCGATACCTTAAAGGCACTTCTTCTATCGGCTTATGGTATCCCAAAACTACGTCCTTTGGCCTAACCGGTTACTCGGATGCTGATTTTGCTGGATGCAAAGTAGATAAAAAAAGTACTAGCGGCACGTGTCATTTTCTAGGTAAAGCTCTAGTCTCTTGGTTTAGCAAGATACAAAATTATGTCGCATTATCTACTACTGAAGCTGAGTATATCGCCGTAGGACTTTGTTGTGCACATATTTTGTGGATGAAGCAAACCTTAGAAGACTTTGGTTTATAGTATTCACACATACCTATTTTCGGTGATAATATTAGCACTATTAATTTGACTAATAATCTTATATGTCACTCTCGTACTAAGCATATTGATATTCGGCATCATTTTTTTAGAGATCATCAAACAAATGGAGATATAGATCTTGTATATGTAGACACAGAGAACCAATTGGCTGACATCTTTACAAAACCATTAGCAGAAGATCATTTCAATTATTTACATCGAGAATTAGAAATTTTAGATGTCAATAATATAAATTAATTTTGTTTTATTAATTATTTTTAATATGTAAAAACTGTTTTCGAGACAAGCCTCTAAAGGGTCTGTCTGTCACCACGACCAAAGTCGAAGCAAAACGGTACTTAAGCATTCCCCGGTGAATCTTCATTAGCTGGAATAGTACCCCTACAGCTAATCTGAAACAGTTGTTGCGTAACAAAAAGTAATTCGTAAAATATTATTAATTATATTAATTAAAATTTAAAATAACTAAACTTGGAATTAAATCATTAAAAAAGGATTAATGAATATAAAGTGGCATTGTATTTATTTCTGTTTAAAAATACCTCAACAGAACCCCAAACGAACTCGTTCTGAATTCGGCCCGAGTTCTGTTGGTGTCGAGTGTCTTAAGTTAGAATCAAAGTGGCCCATTCCTATTCATCACATTCATCTCCTCAAAACACAGCAGCAGCCGCGCCCAAGAGTTTCAAACCCTATATTTTCATCCTTTGATTTCTCTCAAATTGTTTAGAGTTTTCAATCCACATTTTGGATTCGTGCGTAGAATCTCGTTCTCCTCCGCATACTCAAATTTCAGAAGGTATAACTTCCTCCTTCTCTCTATTTCAATTTTGTAAATTTTTATACTTTTTATAAAAATCATGCCTAAGAACTTCAACCCCTTCAAGAGGAAGAAGATGGCGGCTAGTGAAGAGGCCTCGTCTTCAGATCCCATCCAAGGATCACTCTTTTTGTCGGTCCAATCGGACGATGGGGCATTCAATGGGTTTTTCTTTCAAACCCATGATCACTCACTTTTATGGTATGTGAATTTCTTTATTCGCAACATATGCCACGACGCACCAATTAAATGGACTATCTTTCCGTCCCATCGGACATACTTTGAAGCATTAGGATTACATAACCTTGTTAATCATTCATATCCTATCACAACTGTGTTTATTTTATTGCAATTTCACTCTTGACATTTTTACTGTTAAAAGTCGTCTCGCCGGAACCGATATTCAATTCAATGATGTCGACTTAGCAAAAATCCTTAATATTCCAAATGAAGGTGCTCCACTATACGATATCACAGAATTGGAATTTCAAGAAGGCACAACCTTAAACAGCTTCAAAAATGAACTCTGCTCTCCTGATCGAGTTCGTTCTGGTAAGTTCAAAGCTACTAATTTGAACTTATTTTTTTATAAATTGCATCGCATCGTCTACTCCACTATATTGCCCAAATCCACTTCCAAGGATGATGTGACTACCCCTAAAATTGTCTACTCTTTACCATATTCGTAAGGGGATTCCATTTTCTATCCCCAAAATGATTATTCAGATGATGGATCGTTGTCGCGAAAGGAACATAAACCTTGCTTGCGCGATGATCCTCCCAATTATCTTTCAACATTTTGACATTGATTTATCCACTTGTGCTCATGACTCTGAGCCCAAGTATCTTCAGCTCTCTAGTCGTAGCGCAGTTGTTCCTCTTGCTCCTTCTACTTCTCCACCTCCACCTCCTCAAGATTATCCTATGTCTTATGAGGGTATTCACCAGCATCTTTCTGATTTGCGAGCATTTATTACTAACACATCGAGGGAACGCGAGTTTCGAGATGCCAGTCGGTTTCAGGCTCTCACAAATTCCTTTACGGATCTGCGATTTGCTCAAACTGGTCATTCTGCCAGTTTTTTTCTCCGAGATCCAGCTGTATCTGGCTACCGCTATGAGGTTGAGGCGGTTAGTCACTTCATCGAGCCCGGTAACGCTTATGACTGGTACCGTGGTTCTAGTGCTACTCCACACCCTTCTCATGGAGCTGGTCCTTTCGAACATGGTAGTGTTATTGACGCTGATGATGATAATTCTTAGGATTTTTAATCTAGACGTTATTGTACTTTGTCTAGATATTATCTAGTTAGACCTTATTTTATCTATGTATGCTTAGAAATGCACCGACATTCCAAGATAGTACTTTATTTATTTTTATTATCACTGTGACTGTGACTGCCTGATGAGTTGTTACTTCAAACTCTTATTAGTATGGATTTACTCTTTTTATTGTTCTTTTTATTATTCTATGTATGCATTTTCTTATTCTATGCATAGCATTACCTATCTTAGTTTATGCTTCTTAAATAGAACTGCCTGTGAAATACATGTTATTCTGTCTATATTTTTTGTATTTCTTCAATGTTTGTTTTTTATGCATGAATTGCGGGGGAGCTTCTCTCTTTGCAATTATTTTGCTAAGTGACAATGGAAGAAAAATTGGATCTAACATCTTTTGCAGGATACAAATTTTTTTTAAGGATACAGTACTATAGAAGTTGAACAAGTACATTATAATTTTGATTCTTTTCAAATCAAAAGATCGAGATGTTCTATCGGTCAAGGTTTGTCAATTATCAAAATGGAGAAGATTGTTAGCCCATTGGTCATGGTCAAACCTGATTTTAATAATTGATCTAACTATGTCTCAATATAAGGGCTACTTGGACAATTGCTGAGATCTGCTACTATTACCGTTCAAGACTGAAGCCGTTTTGCCACATGAGTTTGTATTTCAATATTCAATATAATTCTCACATTTTATTGAGTCTAGGAATATGTTGTACACCGAGTCGTACTAGCAAATAGGCTATCCCAAAACATTTTCAAAATATCCTTTGTTTTAAAAACAGCCCATTTTACAAAAAGCTCCTGACTGCCTTTAAACTTTTCAAAAAGCCCAAAATCCAATTTGCAAAAATCCTAAAAATTAAACTCTGGACCCCAAGAGAATTCGGCCCAAATTCTGCCTGAGTTCGGTTGGTATCCATTGGATTTTGAACTTGGTCATCCCACAGTTTGGTTGTGTATGTCATGAAAAAGATTCAACTAAGTTTGAAAAATTCATAAAATGATTGAATAAGTAATCTTTTTAACTTAGAATTAATTAGTCTAGTTATTTTTCTTGATGATGATAGTAACTAAATTTGGTAGACAAAAGATGCTAAGATTTTGAGACTTTAGATTGACACATTAGTCTCATTATTTTTTATGAGAGATATTTTTCATAGATTTGTTTCTCTATAACTTGCTTTGATTCTCTTCGAGGTCACATTGACACGCATTCATAAACATGATTAAGACCCTCTTTGTTATGTGCTTCATAAGCTAAATAGCCTACCTGAAATTATTTTCTCTTTTGTTGAACCCCTTGAGCCTTACTGCTTTTATTTTTGGTGAACCTACAATACAAGCATTAAATCTAAAAAAATTGTTGGCCCATTGGTCATGGTCAAACCTGATTTTAATAATTGATCTAACTCTGTCTCGATATAAGGGCTACTTGGACAATTGCTGAGATATGCTACTACTACCGTCCAAGGGAATTCGGCCCGAGTTTGGCCCGAATTTTACCCGAGTTCGGTTGGTGCCCGTTGGATTTTGAACTTGGTCATCCCGCAGTTACGGATGCAACAGCTATTTGTCGAGATTCTCTCAAAGAATTCTGCCTGAATTCTCCCTTTGGAGAAACTATAAATAGAGAAGAATTTTTCTCATTTCAGCACACCTCTCTCTCTTCTCTTCTATCTAAGCTTAATACGTTCTTCCAAAGTATTTTAAGCTCTTTCATTTTCATATCCCAAGCCAGTTACAATCTTCTAATTGATTTGCCAGTGCGGTACGGTCTAAAAGTTTCAGAATGATTGTAATCAGAGGCTTGATTGAAGAAAGACACTTCACAATTGAAGTTGGTCGAGTACTTCGGATCAAAGCTCGCATTGTAGAAGTTGCAAGAACTTCGCAAGAAAACTTGCGACATTTTTCTATAGTGGATTCAACTGGAAGCTAGAGTTCTTCCGACTGGAATAGTCCTCACAAGAGAAAAACTAGTATACATCCTTGTATTTGCGTTTTCTCTCTGCTTTCTACTTTTTATTTACATATTTGTGATATATATTTTGTGATCTTGTTGTTAACAATTTTTAATAGCTAAATTTTTGCTGCCTACTCTATTCATCCCCTCTAGAGTATAGCGATTTATATTTCGTTCCTATAAAAACAAATCCTTTACCCAAGCTGTAAAGCTAGTGGAGCATTATGATATGTATGGGTGTATAAAAAATAAGCATGAGGGTATCTGAACTTCTAGTTTGGCTACATATTTTCATTCTCAAATTCTTGAGTTCCATCATGATTCAAAAGAGAGAGAGAGATAGAGAGAGAGAGAGAGAGAAATGAAAAACAGATGAAAAAAAAAAAGAAAAGAAAAGAAGAAGCAGAAGTAATAAAGAAAAGAAGTTATAGAGAAAATTATTTTTGATATCCATGTTCATAATTCCTCCTAAAATTTCAATAAAGGGGCATGTTGAATGCTTTAAAATCAAATTAAAGAATCTACTGAATGGGGTGATTGGTTTTACATGTTTTATATATTTGAGATTTTAGTTAAATCATATTTGCTCTACTAGTTTTGATAGCTTTTGAGCTATACTCCCAAATATATCCCACATTGATCCTAAGCCTCATTATAACCAATGAAAAGTCCTCATGGTTTGTGTTATGCATGTAGTCCAAGTGGTGGAGAATGAGAAGATATGCAAGCCTATGGTAGATCATTTCTTTGGGAATGAATTTGAGTGAACACATACCTTCAAACACATGAGAGTTGAGTGTTTATTTCCGTAACGGTCTACCAATTTAGTTTACTCTATCTTCAAGTGAAAATACTAAGTAATTAGAAGTTGTCTAAGAATATATTTTTTATGATATGTTATGAGTTTTGAATAGCTTGGTTATTCTTTATTTATGGCATTACAACCTTGATTTTCGTTTTGAAAAAAAATTAATTAGATTTTGTCCGAGGACCAACAAAAGATTAAGTGTGAGGGGCATTTAATGAGAACATAAAATATTATATTTTTATCCTTTAATGTCTACCATTTTATGTTCATTTCATGACTAAAGGTACTCATTACTTTTATTTTTTGATTTAAGATGCAATTGGAGACACTAGGTGCAAACTAGAGCTAAATAGCAATGTTTGACAGTTTTGACATCTTTTACCAAAATGGACATAACTTTCTCATCCGAAATGCAATTGAGCTGATTCAAAAAGATTTGGAAAACTAAGACAAAGATCTACAACTGTAGTACCAGAGTTGTACAAGATTCAAGCTGCATCATGGACAAAATCAGGCTTGAAGTGGATTCAAAGATGCTATAAACGAAAATATGAACCAAAATAACTATTTTTCTACTTGTTCTATGACTTAGTTTGAGAAGTTATAACTTTTAGAGGATTTGTGGGGAGATATTGTGGATTTCAAACAACCAATTCAGAGTGTATAAAAGGGGTAGTAATCATGAGGAAAGAAGAAGAACACACAACTTTTCTTCTTCTTCTCCAACTTTTCTTTTGAAGTTTTCACGAACATGTGTAGCTAAAGTCTTATTGGTCGAAGGAAACGGAAGCCTCGAAATCAATAAAAACTTGTGAGATCTAATTTTTGTTTATATGTTTGATTTGTGCTTTGAGTATCGAATGTTTTTATGCATATTCTCATGATTGTTTATTTTAATTATTAGGATGTATACTTGTTTATTATTCTTGACAATCTAACGCTAAATTAGATATCGAATTCAGAATTGTTCGATCACTCTAATTTGTGAAGCAACCAAGATTTAATAAATTGCTGGTTTATTTTGTTAAATCTTAGGAGAAAAATATTCGACTAAACTAAATGCAACCACTTGTGCTTGTGTTGTTTTGCTTCATCGATCTCATTGATTTTAATACGCTACTAGATTAAACCTTTAGCACTTGTCTTGAGTTTTTTAATAGTTAAGGTTAATTAGATTGCTTATTTCTAATTAACTGTGGCTAATGGAGATAGAAAAATAATTCCAACTATAAATATTCATAATACATATCAATATATGTTTGCATCAATGATCAGTTTCAAGATTCCAATGATAGACGTGACTTAGACCAATGTTTGTTATTTTGATTTTTTTTTGATATTCTACTTGCTCTTCTTAATTGGATTTCATTATATTCAATCTCACATTTGTTATTCACATAGCACAAAACTAAGCTAATTACTCTCCATGGAAACGACCTTTACTCACACTACTACATTTTCAAGAGTATAGGTTTTATTTTTGGATGTCTACGACAACACGCCAGTGTTGGATAATAAAATTCACCCATACAGTTGGATCTCAGTTAAAACTCCTCGAGACAGTTGGAAACTAACGCGAAAATCGTTTTCCAAATCGATAGGACATGGTGAGGACCGAAGAAAAAGTCATAAACCAAATATGCCAAAACCATAATAAACACAATGCAAATACATTAACTTTTTTACGTAAAAAAAATTTAAAAGAAAAAACTACGGGACGATCGGATCTATCACAGAAAAACCTCCACTAATGGAATAAAAGAAATATACTGACTCATTTCTACATGGATCACTTCAATACTTCAATCATATGAAAATAGATTACAATGAGTATGAATGTATTACAGAAGAAGAGAAAACAAGGAAAAATTGTTACAAACCTCCTCAAAGCGATCTTTCTTCGAATAAATACCTGAAACTCCGAATCACCTCTTCCTCTCCTTAGAAAATTGCAACCTTGAGAAAACTTTCTCCTCTTATCTTAGTCCTGATGAATTTATAATTAGGAAACACTTATTTATATTACCAAACACCTGAATAGATTTGGATCGTTAATCACAATTCAATGGTGTTAATAAAACATCTAATTTGGCCTTCAGCCTCGACAACAGTATATTGATCGTGGTATACCATAATATACCAAAAATTGGGCAATCGAGTCAAAACTATTTTGGAACAAAAGCACGTCTCACCGATGTACCGACAGTATACCGATACCTATACACCGCCAATATTGTTTTTCCAATAGTCTGACATGTGCTCAAAACGAACCTCCTTCGTTGCCTTTGACTCTTCGAGCTTCTCTGAAACACGGATGGCATTCGTTGCACTCGAAAGTGTTCTCCAAATAGGTTGGGAACTCTACCCAACACCAACAAATCTCCCCATTCTAAACAAGGTATAAGAGCTCGCCAATCAGACAATCCTCTTGTAGTAGTACAATTTTTCATTCGACAGAACCTTTGTGAACAAATATCTGCTCTATTGCCCTCCGTATGAACATCTCAAGTATTGCGTCCATCACCTCAAGCACATCTTGTATCGAGTGTTACCGAGTTACAATATGCTTGGACCGGCTATTAAATATTGAATTCTTTCTAAAGTGAATAGCACTTTGGCTATCACAAAGCAAAATATACTGCTCTTGCTTAAGCCAAATTTTCTATAGTAACTTTTCCATCCACAATAACTCCTTACAAACCTCCTCGCTACAGTGAACTATGCCTCTGTCATAAACAAGGTAACACACTTCTACAACTGTGACTGTCATGAAACTGCTCCACCGGCAAACATCATAACATAGTCCGAAGCTAATTTCCTGGTATCGACTATAGACGGGACTGCCAAAAAATTTGACAGCCAATCATTGTTCCCATCGCGACTGTAGACGAAATTTTCAAAGTTTTATACCCTAAAATGGATTCGGAACTTCGAAAATATGTCCAAACAAATCGTAAACCAAATTTGTTACTAGAAGATAAAATTTAGGCATGGATTGAGAACAATATTTGAAATTTGGGAGAGGAAAGGAGAAAAAGATGAAAAAAGAAAATTAAAATTAAAAAAGTCGACTATTATACTATGTAGTGGACAATCCCTAGCAACTGTTTTGAGTGACAAACTTGTAAATATAAAAAAAATGGAACAGCCTCGCGTAACTTTGTAGTGCTTTTATAAATTTCTTTCATTCATTAAAGGCAGGCATATTGGGGATAATATATATAACTTGTTCATGATCTCATAAGAGATTTTGAAACACAAGAAAGGAAATGTTGCATCAAGGGTAAGTTTGGCTCGTTGGAAGTGTGGTGAAAGTGAGAAAAAATTGGAAAGTCAGCTGAACTTGCTTCAGTTCAGTTGTTTGGTTAAAAAGTTAAAGTGTGTGAAATTGGTTGATGGGACGCAGTTGAGTTCCTGTCTCCTCCCTTTTTGGTCCAGTTTCACCACACTCTTTTTTTTCTTCTTTGGGTGAAAGTGGTCTGGGAAGGGAGAGAAGAAAAAATGTGGGAAGAGAAAAAAGGTAGTCGTTGAGGAGTTTCCTCCCTGTGAAAGTCGCCCCCAACCATTGGAGCTTGCGGTCATCCCACTCTCTCGCGTTTGCAATTGCACTGTAAATTTTTGCCCCTATTATTTTTCTTTTTTTCGACATTTCTTCTTCTTTAGACATACATTTTCGTAAAAATTTGCTTTCGATTTCACAGATCTATGACTTACGACCATAGATCTACTATTTTGGTACCTAATCTCGAATTTTTCAAAGTTGGATCTGCTGTGACTTTGGTAGATCTACGAGTTTCGAACTTTAGGTAAAAAAAAATTCTATAAAGCTCTTCTTAAATATGTGAAAAATTGAGTTGTGATGGACATGTTTAGATCATTGATATGTTTTGGTAGAAAAATTGTAGATCATAGGAAAGCTTTAGATCTTTGATATACTTACATATCTTGTGTCCAATAAAATTTAGAATTTAGTAGAAAAAAAGTATACGAAATCATGAAATAAAATTTAGAACAATATTAATTTGTTGGTACTGTCTTTACATATTTGGAATGAGCATAGGACCATTATAATTTATCGAAATATTTTGTCTTGTAGATGGATTTATCTAATCCTAAAGGTCCGTTGTTGCGAGCTGCCATCGCAAACGTAATTACAGTTATTACAATTATAATTACATTAATGGAGGAAGAAGAGAATGAACAAAGAGGTGTTCCAAAGGAACCATCATTGATAAGAGAGCAATGGTTTAAATTGTGTCTAATGTTATATGCTTTCTAATTAATGCACTTTTTTTGGTAAATATTACTCATATTTGTATGGCTAATTTGTGTATTATGTATACTTCTTTTATGCAGGACAAGATCGAAAATGCAAGAGAGTATTAGACAATGATGAGAAAATACAATTTAGAATGAGAAAATTTGAGTCTAAATCACTACATATGGCAATGATAACAAAGGATATGATTCCTTAGAGTCATAAGGAGTATGTCCCTTCAAAGACAAGCTTTGCGATTGACGGCAACCCCTTTTACTCTTGCGAAATGGTCGAAGGTAGTCAACGTATTAGCTTTTAGTCCCATGAGGTCTATAAGCTTTGCGATTGATGGTAGCCCCTCCCGCATTTGTGAAATGGTTGGAGGTAGTCAACGTACTAGCTTCATTCGATTTGGACAATGATGAGTATGGTGAATACTCTGAGTCGAAATCAAATATATGGCAATGATGGCTAAGTAGGATGACTTCTTTGAGCCATGTGTTCGTTTGTTCCTTCACACCCAACATAGTCCAATATGTTTTTCATGATGACTGGGTTTTTTGAGTTTCCTGGGATTAAAAGTGGTGGGTTTTTTTAGTATCCTGGGTATTTTATTGAGTATCTTGTGCCTAGTTATTCCAGTTCACTGCAGTTTTTGGGGTGATACTTGTCAGTATCAGTCCATATGTTGCTGGACAGTTCAGTCTATTTTTGGCTATGATGAGGAATGGTTGCCTAATTTTGCTTTGGCAAGAGGCATTTGAATTTTTTTTTATTTTGACAATGATGTTAGCTTTGAGTATCGGTTTTTGTTTGGGATTTAGAATCAACTCTATGTTGGCTTTGAGTATCAGTTTTTTGTTTAGGATTGGAAATATCTATTTGGTACAATTGAGATTGAAAATTCTATTGAAGAAGCCAAAGTAATAAATTTTGAGCCCCATTTCTTTGTACTTTGTTTTATGATTACTTTGAATATCACTAGCTTTGAGTGTATCAGTGACTTGGAAGTTTTTTCTTCGGATAGGAATAATTAGGACTTAAATGTAGATTTTGTATACTCAGCTTTAGTATCCTCTTATAATCTATGTTGGTTTTGTTTCTTAGTATCCTCTACATTTTAGCTTTTTTATGTTATATGAACCTGGCAGCAGCATTAGTATCAGTCCTACACTGGTATCTGCTTCTTGGTATCCTCTATGCTTGGTATCTGCTTCTTGCTATCTACTTGCTATGTTTGGTATTTGTTGCTGGGCTATGATGCTTGGTATATGTGGGTATCAGTAGCAAATTTGCACTCCTGTGATGAAGAAGCAACAATTTTGGTTCTGCAAAACTTATCTGCACCCCTGCCCATCAATTTAGCAAATTTGCACTCCTTTGATGAGTTCAACCGAGTCAGTATTAGAGGATTTCATCATTTTTTGCATTACCACTTGGCTTTCAATTTTTGTCAACACGGGTGCTATTGAATTTTTCTTGTTGTTGGTGAGCATGTTGCTCTCATACTGTAAGTATGTTGCCTGATTTTTTGGCTACTTGAGTTTATCTTGCTGCTGTTTGGTTATTACCTATCTTCACTTGCTTCCTCCTATATGCTGATGTTGTTCTCTCTCTTTCATGATACTTTGATTATCATTTTCTTCACTTGCCTGAGAGTACAAGTGATAGCAATGCTTCTGTTTCTCGAAATTTTTCATGAATTTTTACTGAGCCCAATTTTTCTATGATTGTTTGGTATCTGTGACATATTCATGAATTTATGTGATTGTTTGGTTTTAGTGATTGTTTGGAAATTTTTGACTTATTCATGAATTTTTCTTCTGCTGGGCTATGGTGCTTGGTTTCTGATACTCAAGGCTGGGAGTATAAAAAATTTCCATGTGGAATGTTGTCTGATAGATGAACTAGGCATCACATAAGAACTTGGCAGCCACATGCATCATGTATCTTTAGTTTAACTGTGACAATAAATGAATAAAGCTGCTATGAATCTTCAATTTTCTGATACTCACTTATCCTTTATTTTATTGGCATTCCAGTTCTTGTGATTTTGTCATCTATATGATGCCAAGCAGCCCCTTCGATTGGGAGTACTCTGTGCATACATTTTTTTTCCTTGAGAAATAGTATTTCTTTTGAACCATAATATGAGTTTTTCTATGGGCTAAGATGAGGACCGACTTTGCTGAAATTTATGTACGTTGTTGCCTTTGTTTTTTTAGTATCAAGAAGTTTTTAGTGGTGTCAGTATAGTTGGTTGTTCCCTTCATACTTGGTTCTTCCTCACTATATATATATATATGATGTTGCCTCTGTTTTTGAGTATCAGGAAGGTTTTTAATCTGTTTTCTTTGGCGTTAGTTATCTCTGGGCAATTTTGTGTTTATGTTGCTCTCTATATGCTGCTTTTAACTTCTGAGTATCATGGTTTTGAGTATCAGCGAGTTTTCCGATTGGCTCTGATATTTTTGTCAGCATGGGTGAAACGAATGTTGCAACATTCCTACAAACCTCCGAGCCCTATTTTTTTTATATTAAGATTTTTTTATTACATTAATAGGCCTTATAGTGTCAAAATATTTGTTATTGCTTTTCAGTACACGTTTCATATAATATTTTGTCAATCTTTATTAGTTCACTTCAATTTGTGGCTGCTTCAATTTGTGGCTTCTAATTTTTTTGGGTCATGAAGAAAATATGTGCGATATGGAGACACTAATGATATAGTCGGGTGCATCTTTTGTGTGCATCTTGATGGCGAAAAACGACTGATATAAAATAGGAAAAACATATGTGCGATGTAGAGAAACCAATATTTGGCAGTTTGTAACCATGTGTGGCTTGAGAGAAAAGTACTCGTTGAATTGTATTGGAGTGAAGTAATTTTTGTAAAAACATTGCAGTCATTTAATTATGTCAATGAAATTTCTCTTCAATGTAATTTTTTTTTTAGTTTATGATTGTTTTATGCTATCTTTTACGAAAATTGCAACCATTATATGTATATCACTTAAAATATTCAATATTTATTACTTATTTGCTATATAATCAATATTTATTACTTATTATACTATATAATCATTGTTGCTAAATAATCAATATCCTATAGAATTTATACTGTACCATCTCTAACCAACAAACCAATTCAATTTGACTTTCATGTTTTCCGGGGGTAAATTAATTATTGTAAAAATATTACCATATTTTTGGTAAAGAAACAATACTTCACAATTTTTCTCATTCACTAGTAAAGTAATAAAATTTTCTTAATGCTCAATTAATTATGTGAAAGAAAATAAGATATACTAATTCAATGCAAATTAGTTGGAAAAAAAAGGGCAACCATACCTACGTTCAGCATATCACCAACTAACATACACTTTCAACAAACAGTAAAACTCTTTTTTTTTTCCACTTTCAATACACCATCCAAACATTGGAACTCATTTTCTCGCCACTTTTAACAACCATCCAAACAACGGAACTTATTTTCTTTCGACTTTCATAGTTTCTAAATCTACCAACCAAACGACCTTTGGAAACTCAAAAAATTTTAGGTATGCCTCGCACACGCAAACTCCGTTATTTCACTTCCATACTTTGAAAAACTTTCGTGCAACCAAACAGCCCCAAGATTAGGCATACAATACTGTTAATCATCATTGTGTGATATGTATGTACAGGTACGAATACTCGTCGAGTACGGGTACGAATACTCGTCGAGTCAAGCTGATTAAGGAGTGTATTTATTAAGGGTCTTATCAAAGGCAATAGAGGGCTTTGGCAAAAGCGTCTCATTATTTCCATACTCATTTTCTATCGCTATGGAATTCATGTCAACACATCATCCAATATCTGCAACCATCATCCAATATCTGCAGGTGATGACTACGGTTGAGAAGCTTACACAGAATAATTCATGTTCCATGTTTTATTAAATAACAATTGACTAGCATTCCATGTTTTATTAAATAACAAACTGTAATCATGTTCCATCATATAAAACTACGTTACTCGGACATACATGAGAAGCTACGCAGAATAATTCACAAGGGACTATCAGACTTCACATCACAGGCTTCATTGACTACACATCATGCTGTTTGGACCCCGCTTCCGATACGATCGATTTGTGCCTCATCAAGGAGCTACTCCAGGATCATTGGTTACACCCAAGAAATCATCTTTGATGGTGCCAATGCAGAACTGCAATAACACGAAACTTTTCTCAATATATAGGATTCAGATTCTAGAATTGAGATACAAAATATAAGGTAGGACAATATCACTAGTGCATCAAAGACTAGTTTCTTGTGCGGAAAGTACTACATCGCCAACTGAAACATTGATAATTTAGAGAAAACAGAGAAAATATGTAAAAGCAGAAAAATAAAGTACACAAAAAATATAACCCAACTTGGCTTCGTCAACAGGGAAAGGACGATCGAGATATTTTACTATACAAAATAGAAGAGAGACAAAGCTATGGTGGAATTACACGCACCCCCAATACGCTCACCAAAGTCACCAACTCTCTGACTCACAAAAATTACAAGACGTTCACCCAACTCTCTGAAGTCCTCGACGTCGTGACCTTAAAAGACGACCTCGTGATCGTAGAACATCGGCGACCAATATACTATACACCATAATGACTCCATACTAAACAATCTCTGATCGGCACAACATCCTCTATAGATCCCTACACGCCATCACCATTTCCAACAACCATAACCATATACAAACTCTAGATGTATTGCCTCCACCAATCCAAACCCTAACCCCTAATATTAGCCAAATGTTAAACCCTAGTCGCCATTACGGTCCATATCCCTAGCCCTAATCCAGCCGCCGCCACATATCCCAAATTATCAATGCAAAAGGAAATACATAGGGACTCTTCTATAGTAGGGGTTACTTTCACTAGGCAAGGCCGAAACTATATTATTCGCATGTAATAATGCGAACTATGTGAATGTCATTCCTTTTCACTATTTGGCCTCGTATGTCGTAGAGATAGAATGCAATTTCCTGTAGCATATATCATCTATCCTCTTCGTCTAGACCCTTAATAGTCTAGGGAAACTTGGAAGCCCGCTCCTTATGCACTTAAACTACATGTCCAAAAGGTAGGTCCACATACTTGCCAACTGGTCGTCTAGGTTTTATGGCATGACCCTCTCATGCTCATAACTACCTTGGCTAGAAAGTGAGCACCAACACAAGACAATTGATCATAACATTTTGTCATATCTTTTATTGAGCTTTTTTATGCTCCATTGCCGACCCTATTCTCATGGGAGAAGGCTTGGATGGTGATGATGTAATAAAAACAATAGTGCAGCTTAGACCAGCTTAGACCGTCAAGAAGATACGCAAGTCTAAAACGAATAGGCAAGAAGACATACAATTTCCAACCCTATTCTCATGGGAGAAGGCTTGGATGGTGACGATGTAATAAAAGCAATAGTGCAGCTTAGACCGTCAAGAAGATACGCAAGTCTAAAACAAATAGGCAAGAAGACATACAATTTCTGTGGCATCAACACGAGTCCCAATGATCTTTAAGCGCACTTCACTGTCCTTTTGAATTTTTACCTGCAGGGAGCAACACAAAAGTGAAAGTCATGGAATCAGGTCACAAACTTAAAAGTGTGGCTCTCCACCACAAAAAGCAAACTGAGATCTCCATTCTATAAGTCCAGTTTTTGCACCAAATATTGTAACAGAGATGAAACTGTTTTAAAAAAGATGTGTCCAATATTTTCCAACCATAGAATATAGCAAAAATATTATCAACTTTTTATTATGTTTGGGCTAGAAATACTCTCTTGTAAATACACTGCACCAAACAAATCATCTAGCGGAGAGAACCTATCCCTGATACTACATATGTTGCTTATTTACTCAGTTTCCATAAAAAATATATGTATAAGATATTAATCTTGGTTAAGGACATGAACATGAGATTAATCTATGAGGAAGTTATGTGAAAATATATCAGGTGACATGGGGGTTACCAATGATTTAACAGAAAAATAGGATCTGGATTTGAAGCTTAAAAGAACAAACCATGAGTTCTAAAAAGTGTTATTGAGAAACAAGTTGAATAAAGTATAAATGTGAGCAAATGAAGTTTTGTGGAATGACATTGCATGGAATATAGGAGTACAATAACTTCTGATGTCACGTTCTGCAAGATGACAAGAACATCTCCAGTCATTCGAAAGACGAACAAAAATGCAGTGTCCGCATAAGAAAAACAAAAATAGATAAATAAAAGATGATTTGCAACAAGACTATATAACTAAGGTTGCGCCTGTTACAAGGGATTTTTTCAGAAAGGAATAACTTTATAAATAACGAATCAAACTATACATCTCTAGGCTAAGAACCTACTAATTTAGGGGTATGTCCCAATTAGTCATAGTTACCCTGTTCCTAGTAGAATTTTTAACCTTTACATCAACTTTAGACATAAGCATCTTTACATCCTCCTTTATTCTCTTGACCTGGAGTCTTGTGAACCTCTTCATGCTGAAAGATTCTCCCTATTTCTTTCCTTCCATATATGCCACATCCCTACAGACATCACCACTCTCCTCATGAGGATAAAATTTTGGCTCTTCTTGGTATGACATAGTCCTCCACATTGCAGAAGTTTTATGCTTTAAACCTTACTTCAATCTGCAGACCTTCCATATATATGCTGTGTAGGAGCATCTGAAGTACAAATGCTGCACTGATTTATGCAAGTCTTATATAGGGGACAGGTTCCATCCACTAGGATGCCCTCGCCTATTAATTTGTTCTTGGTAAGAAGCCTATTCATGACAGCTTTGTACACAAAAATACTCATTTTAAGGCAATTTCCTGCAAACCACACAAACGATGCCATTTTACCTTATTATCTTGCTTCCTTACCACTTCAGTATGAAGTACTTCAATGGTTGAATAACCAATGGACAAAAGGACAAGGATCCAACGGGAAGAGAGGTTGACTAAGATAGTCTTACGTCAAAGACAAGGTTGCTTTCTTTCTTAAGGCGACTGCTCCTTTGGTACGAGTACTTAGGCTACTTGACTGAGAGAAGAAGCATGTCACGGGTTATATATATGTAGTGGACCATACAAAAGAAGCCATTATGAAATGTCTTTGAACATAAAGAAGAGAAGTACAAAGACATATTGAGATTATTGATTCTTTTTCTTTTCTTTTCTTTTTTTCTTTCTTTTTTTTTTTTTTTTTTTTTTTTTGGGGGGGGGGGGGGGGGGGGGGGGGGGTGGGTGCACCACCCACTGCATGTTGTCGGCTACTATTTGAACCCATAGTTCTTCTATGGAAACAAAGACATTCACTCAGATGAAGAGGTTATTGAAGGTCTTTATAAGATTATTGACTGATTGATTTGGGATCAAATAACCTATAAATCAATAGCTGAGGAGCCCTCCATGTACAGGAATGTCGATCGTGTATTTGGTTCTACTATTGCAAAAGAAACATGAAAGCTAAGTTCACTAGGTAATTATTCTAAAAAATTAACTATTTTGCATTCTTTATTATATTATAAAATCTGAACCTAAATGATTTCTAAGGTCCTATTTTGCAAAAGTTAGCTATAAAAGTACATAGCATTACTTGTAGTTCCTCGGGGTGTGAGAAGAATGGGAGCACTTTGAGCAAGCATATTTGAATTGTTAATAGTTTGTGTGGTTATTATTTTTTCAAATTTTATTCATTAATAAGTCATAAAGTATTACATATACACACTAAAAAGAGGAGCAGACTATATCACAAGAGGCTTAATGATCTTGTATAAGTCAAGTATAATGAGCAGTTAAAGGAGCAGTATGATGCTAGCGAGACCATCATTGATCCCATATTATTTGAACCATATTGACAAAAGTTGGGGTAATGTAGACACTGAGTACAAGAGCCTTTGGTTAATACTTAATCTTCGATATCTGCCAGAGCTAGTGGATCTACATATAGTGCAAGGTTGTAAAAGGCGCTAGGCGCTAGGCGGGCGGCCACCCACCGCCTAGCGCCTAGGCGGCTGCCTAATTCTAGGCGGTCGTCGAAAAAAAAAATCTACGAATTAAAAATATGCTATGTGAAAATTATACCGCAATTTTTTTTCTCCAGTTTCACATAACCAAAAATATATTATATAAAATACACTGTTTACATATTAATTATGTTTATATTACTTAATTTATGTTTATATATTTAAAATCCACTGTGTTTCTGTGTGTTACATATAAAAAAGTGTCCATTACTGTGTTTATATATATAAAAAGTGACAGTGACCACAGCGCAGACCCACTTTCCTTAGCTGGCGGTCAAAAGTGGGTCACAGACACTACTCAAGTATTAAAATATATAAGAAAAAAACAAAAAAAAAGTGCTCAGTTATGTGCTCTCTGCCCAAGTGATGTTTACATATTACTGAGTAGTTCTCAGTCACTTTACTACTCAAAACTAAAAAAGAAAAAAAAAACAGCAGTAAAAGAAGACTCAGAAGAAGAGGAAGAAGAAGAAGAAGAAGGCTCAGAAGAAGACAACGATTCACCTGCGGTCACGCGGTCGGCTGCTGCTCACCGCGGTTGCTCTTCTGCTGTCGGCTCTTGAGGTAGGACAGCATGATTTTTTTTTTTAATACACGCCTGGACGGCCGCCTCTCCGTCGAGCGTCCACGTCTAGGCGGCCGCCTCACCGCCTAGGGCCGCCTAGGCTGACGCCTAAACCCGTTTCTCTACTTGATTCGTCCAAAGACCGATTACGTTAGAAACCTAGGCGGGCCATGGGCGCCTAGCGCCTAGGCCTAGGCGTCGCCCAAATCTGCTTTTTAGAACACTGATCTAGTGTTACTATAACTACTGTTATTGCTGGAGTTTGGGAGTCTATTGCTGGAGGCCAAGGGTCGACTTCACAAAGGGAGCCAATTATAGAAGAGGAAAGAGAGTTTGATGGCAAGAAGACAAAAGAAAAGGAAGTTGAGTTTGAGGTGGAGGAGGATGATTCAAATGATAATGATGAAGTTCTGCTTGACGATAATGTTGATTAGTAGTTGCTAGTGTAGTAGTTACTAAATAATATTTTGGTTGTTTAACATACTTTGTAACAAGAGTCATAAGACATTTATATATATCGTCTTCATTTTATCAATTTATGTAATTTTGTCGTTTATATAATGTAGTACAACTCTTACTTTGACCAATGGTTTCTTTCATGCTTTATATGCTCTATAGTCTATACATGTACATGACTTTTTACATCATTTTTGCTAGTATTATCCGTCATTTGTATATGCTCTTTAAACAATAATTTGTTATTTAGACTGAACAATAATAAGTTTGCACCTCACCTTAACGAGGCGCGCGCCGCACCATGCGCCTTCAAAGACCGAATAGTTTTAAGTTTGCATCTCAACGAGACGCACGCGCCGCACCATGCGCTATTGGCTTTAATCGTACCTTGGCGTCTAGGCACGCGCTATGCGCCCAGTAGGTAGAAAACATAAGCAACTTCCTGAAACTACTTTACATTAAATCTTCAGTCATGACACATGACCTAGGTGGCAACAAATGCCAAGACTTAGCGTTATGTATCACGTTCAAAAAATTATATTCCGTCTATAACATTGTAAAATCGTTTAAAATATAAACCCAAAGATTATTCGAGTATTTTAATTATGGCTAATTGCTTAGTTTATGTTTACATAATAACTAATATAAGCTTGATTGTATATGTATACTATGTACACTCATATAATATATCTTGTATGACATACATAGTAAATATGATTTCTATATCTTATACACATGGGCCTCGTTTGGTTCGCAGAAAAGGAAAGGAAATCAATTCCTTGTTATTTCCCTTTCCTTGGAAAATTGCAATTTCCATCCATTTTTATTTCCAGTGTTTGGAGAGGACAAGGAACTTAGAAGGAAAAGTGAATTCCCTACAGTGGAAAAGTAGATCCTTGGTTGGATGGGGGGAACCACTTTCCCAATTATTTTCCTTCCCTATGGGAATCATTTTTCTTTCCTCGTACTTTCCTTTGACATCAAGACATAGGAAAGAAGTGACTTTCCCTTCCCAACCCCATGATTCCGCCTCGTTTGGTTCGCGGAAAGGAAAGGAAATCAATTCTTTGCTCTTTCCTTTCCTTTCCTTTCCTTTCCTTTCCTTTCCTTTGGAAATTATAATTCCTACCTATTTACCTTTCCAGTGTTTGGAAAAGCCAAAGAAATTGGAAGGGAAACTGAATCCTCAGAGTAGAAAAAAAAATTCCTTGGTTGGATGGGAGGAACCATTTCCCCCCTAGTTTCCCTTACTTTGGGAATCATTTTCCTTTCCCTCCTCCTTTATATTGGCATCAAACATAGGAAAGGAATGAATTTCCTTTCCCAAGACAATGATTCCGTGAACCAAACGTAGCCTATGCTAGGAAGCACCGACCCTCCAATCATCTAGATTGTTGTGTTGGATACGTATCTGACACAGTTCAGGCACTCTAAAATACACTAGGACATCAAAATAGGTGCCGACTCCATGTTGTCATGCAACATATTGTCTATTGATACACATAGTTATCAAGTACGGATATGTTATATAAGCATTATCAATATGAGTTACTATAGCAGCCACTCGATTGAGGCATCTCCTTAGCATCCTATATTCAGAGATTAGGCCCGTAAGCATAGCTGGTTTTTTGGTGTTGCGGGGTTGCGCTATAAATTTGAAGGAAAAAAATTCCGTAACACTTAAGGTATTGGCCTTGATAGTTGCACAATGATTTTGAAATACCTGGTGTATTGTCCCATCCATAACTTCTGCAAAAAATTGTGCTCAAGTTCCACCCCCTCATCATTGAATCCTGGTTTCCGTCTCTGGTTGTATTGTTTATCGTACACACTTATCTCCTGGTTCAGTCAGTTTGCAAAAGTTGCATCGAGTCATGTAGACAGTATCATGAATTGAGCAATTGCAACACTTGTGGATGTGGTGCTTTGGAAGCTGGCCTGACCCATAGAGACCTTAGAATGAACATTAGGAAGGCAACCATAGATGGACTGGTGGTAGTATGGTAATTGATTATGGCTTACTGCTAGAATCGATTAATCAGTTGGATAATCAATCGGTTGGTCAGTTAGATATCTATAGGTTAGTCGGTGAGATATCCAATATGGACCAAAAGCAAATCTTGGTCCAATTGGATAACCAATTCGGCGTTGCAGAAAACGATAAGTGCAAGGAATAGCAATGGCTAGTACCACGTCTGCAAGCCATCAGAAAATTGAGCAAATATCAACATTGACTAGTAGCTAATTGTTTGGTTTTCCGATTTGTACAGAAACTCCAATAAAGGCTAGTTTTTGTATGCTCCATGCATGTCACCTGTATATATTCTTCTCCACTTGTTCTGACACATCTCTTGTAATCTTTTACTTGCCTATCTACCTAATGAAGTTCTCCAAAAATACCCAAAAGCTTCTGATTCTTTATCTTCATCAAGTGAGAATAAATTGTGTACTTCATTAGACCTTCAACTTGTGATCTTCAACATCAAACTTCTCTTTGTAAAAGAGGTTGAGATTCGAGCACTTGTTCAAAGCTTGTATGAGTCATCAAGCACTTGTCCAAACCTCGTGGTTGGAATCGAGGACACTCGACACCAAGTTCGTGGTTGGGTCGAGCCCTTTGGATCAAAGCTCATGTCTTAGAGTTGCTAGAACTTAAAACTAGAGGCAGTACTATTCTTGCAATAATGGATTAAATTCAGTGAGAATGTCGAGACTCGAGTAGTCTCAAACCGATAATATTGTGATACATCGTCATGTTTGTGTATTCTCTTTACTCACCCACTCTCACTTTTATCTATTGCATTGTAATTAGAATTGCTAATTAGCTTGTAGTTAGTCATTAATTAATGGGCTAAACCCTATCCACCCCCCTCTAGGTTTACGTAAATTGTAATTCAAAAACCACATATACCATTATCTACCCTCAATAAAACTTTCAGAAATATAACCATCCTTTTTCATTTATAACATAATGAATAGGTGAATATTTGCCTGAATATCTTCATTTTGGATCCAAATTCCTATTGTTCCCTGAATATCTTCTATTTCTTGTCATTCTGCCTATGTCTTACAGGCCTTGTTTAATTTTATTCCTTTAAAAAAATAAGTTCTAAAAATCATCCAAACATCATTTTTTTTCCAATTTTTCAGATTGTTTTAAATATAGTTTTACTCAGGTATCAAGATGTCTATGCCTTGTTTATACTCACATATCATACAAGTTCCTACAAATAAGACATAACAAAGTTCAAATGGCCAATAAGACACAAAAAAGCACCTAATACTAGTATGTGCACATGTATCTAGGACATACAAAGTTCAAATGGCCAATAAGATCACAAAAGAAACACATAATAATAGTATGTGCACATGTTTCGGAATGAGCATTAGTGTGTACATATAACATACTCTGATGATGTGTATCACTAGAATATGCATGAGAGGATTCATTCTTAAGATTATTATACTCTACAACTAATCATGTATTTTATTATACTCTACAACTATCATGTATATTAACCTATGGAAGAAACCTAGAGGGTAGGGGAGTAAATAGGGTTGTGCAATTTTATTAACTTTAATTGATTTTAATTCTTACAGCTTATGCAGCAGTAGAAATATGAATAAATGCAAACATCAAAAAGTGCACACAATATTTGTTAAGGAGGTTCTGCAACTTGTCTACGTCCTCACTCTCCATCGCTCTCCACCTCGCAGAGATCTTAGTATTAGTTTCAGAATCCCCAAACGGTCGGTACATACCCGTACAAGTATTTATCGATTTTCATAATCTAACTTTCATGTAAATGCTTTAAAGATTCACACACGTCGTTTTGAGAAATCAATTTAGATTGCAAATCATCGTTTTCTTTATATAAATACTTGATTTTCTTCTTATAAAATGTCAGCTTTTTTCAAATTGCTCTTCGTTCGTAGAACAAAGGTTTTCAAGCTTATCCAAAGATTTAGAAAGCATATTTTCAAATTTTGAACCATTCTTACTATAAGAATAATTGTTTATACTAAAAGAAATAACCGAAGGAGACACAATAGGATGTCATAATAAAATATAAATCTACTTAAAGGATGTTAAGCCTATGAATAGAGTCATTGCTCTAATACCAATTGTACTACAACAGGGAGTGAATCACATTTATTCGTTCATTAATGACTAATTAAAATGTTACTTAGTAATTCTAAACTCTTTGCAATATACATAAAGAGACTAAAGAGTAAAATGACAATAAGGAAACACGGTGTTATATCTTTGTCTTCCGGTTTAGGATTACTTCAGTCTAACTGCTCTCACCAAATTCAATCCACTATTACAAAGAATAATATGAATCCCCGGCTTAATTGATTTTAATTCTTACAGCTTATGCAGCAGTAGAAATATGAATAAATGCAAACATCAAAAAGTGCACACAATATTTGTTAAGGAGGTTCTGCAACTTGTCTACGTCCTCACTCTCCATCGCTCTCCACCTCGCAGAGATCTTAGTATTAGTTTCAGAATCCCCAAACAAATAAATCCGGTCGGTACATACCCGTACAAGTATTTATCGATTTTCATAATCTAACTTTCATGTAAATGCTTTAAAGATTCACACATGTCGTTTTGAGAAATCAATTTAGATTGCAAATCATCGTTTTCTTTATATAAATACTTGATTTTCTTCTTATAAAATGTCAGCTTTTTTCAAATTGCTCGTCGTTCGTAGAACAAAGGTTTTCAAGCTTATCCAAAGATTTAGAAAGCATATTTTCAAATTTTGAACCATTCTTACTATAAGAATAATTGTTTATACTAAAAGAAATAACCGAAGGAGACACAATAGGATGTCATAATAAAATATAAATCTACTTAAAGGATGTTAAGCCTATGAATAGAGTCATTGCTCTAATACCAATTGTACTACAACAGGGAGTGAATCACATTTATTCGTTCATTAATGACTAATTAAAATGTTACTTAGTAATTCTAAACTCTTTGCAATATACATAAAGAGACTAAAGAGTAAAATGACAATAAGGAAACACGGTGTTATATCTTTGTCTTCCGGTTTAGGATTACTTCAGTCTAACTGCTCTCACCAAATTCAATCCACTATTACAAAGAATAATATGAATCCCCGGCTCCTCTGCTAGTTTCTCAAGGGTCTAGCAAGCAATTGCACAACACGAGCTTAAACTCCTCCACAAGTTTCTCCAAGATCTAGTAAGCAATTGACGAGCTTAGATATGAAGTGCTCGCCGACTTCAACCACGAGCTTGGGGCAAATGCTCCCTAACTCACACGAGCTTGGAAAAAGTGCTCGTAACTCAACCTCTTTAACCAAGAGAAGTTTTATCTTCTTCATCACAAGATAAAAATTCACGTATGATCAATTTTTTTAATCCAATCTCACTTAATAAAATCTGGATAAATGGAAGTTTTTGGAATTTGGAGTCTCTATGAGATATGCAAGTGGGACTCCCAAAGAGTAATCAACAAGTAAATCGGAATATGCAAGTCTAACGAAGAGCAAAGAAAAATATGATCCTTATGTTTGATTTCGCTAATCGGAAATCAGAATTGATAGGAAAACTTACAACTTACCATGTGTATATAGTTGTTGCGTTCTGTTATCTTGTCATTTTGGGGATTATAGAAAATGAAAAATCAATCTGATTTCTGATTGAGTTTCTCTGTTTCAGCTGAAATTAGTGATACCCTTTTGAAGGCCAGTCAGATATCGGGCCAAATCCTTTCAGATTTTCTTCTGATAGAGAAAATTGTCTGCTAAATGCATATTTTTGAACTTCTTCCAGTTTGAATTAACAAAACTTTTTATACAGGAGAGATCCATCTTGAAGTCTAGTTCCAAAAATCTTTGAATGAGGTCAAAATGATATTTTGTAGGTATAGATATGGCTCAAAGAGTTGGGGTGTACCATACTAGATTGTCCAGACTATTCTGCCGACTTGTACAATTTTTTGTCATGATTTTAACCATGATAAAGGCATATCTTAGAAAACTTGTAAACCTATGAACTTTAATGAAAGCCTAGTTTCTAAATCATATGAGAACATATAAAAATATGGCCTATAACCCATACCTAAAAGAGTAAAAGAATACCTAATACAGTAAAAGAATGTCGAGCTGAATATAGTCACAAATATAGTAATTATATGATTTTTTTAATATAAGAGTCCAACCCTTAACTTGAAAATGGTTCTAACAAAATTGTATCCAAACTTTAGATGTTTCACGACTTGCATAAGGTTTTGTGGATTGAGTTTTCAAGTGCACCTCATTCTCTAAGTATTATATTATGCCCCTCACTTGACACTTTGACTCGATAACTTGCATGATTACAAATGTTTTCAACTTCGGAATGTTATATATCTTTGTCACTCAATTTACGTCCATCATTCTTTATAGACGCGATCTTGTACCATTCAATACCATACTGGTGGTGGTTGAGGCTCTTTACGACTGTCTTAAAATAACCTACGTACTCAACAAACTTTTGAAGACAAATGTGAATGATAATGAATATGAGATGCTAAGCACATATCTCAAATCAAGTATTCGTTATATCTGATATTTGGCAAAATATAGCAAAATGATAATGCATGTATCACACATATCATATGATATCATATTTTGGAAGTGCGCACACACATACAAGCTTAAGTACATAGATTAGTGATTACTTTATCTTAAACTTAGTGATTAGCCATAATCAAATACTCGAATAACCCTTCGTCTAACATTCACGCCCTTTTTCGTTATGGTAAATTGGTTAAGTTTAATATCAACACAAATGTGTCTAACAAGAAGAATATACAAACATGAGGGAAACAAGCACGCAGTAACAATCATGAATATAGTAATGAAAACCAACAAAATCCCAATAAAATAAAGTTGTTGTAAAACTAAGAGGAAAGACATTGGTTGGACTCGCAAGTAAAAGTAAATGTTCAAGAATTCAATTAACTCGAAATCGTTGGACATATATAGGTTATATCCTCGAATAGTGTAGGGTAATTTAAGGCTAGGTTTTGGGAATGTTTATCATTAGTGTGGGAATGTTTATCATTAGTGCTTAGGCTTATTTTTCAGAAAGTAGTCCCAAAATCTGTGTAACAACAGTTTATCCCAAAAAAAATGAAAAATCAATTAAAAAATGGGGCACTTTTGACAACATGTAGGAGGATGTTGTCAGAAGTTGCTTTTGCTGCAGCTTATTGAAAAGCGACATGAATCCCAAACGAAGCTTAATCATGTCATTATTTAGTTGATTTGTTATTTTTCTTGACTACTCATCTATAAACCATATGTTAATATATAAGTAATAGCTAGTCATGCTAAATTTATATTCACCTAGACATTGGGTATGCTTCAACTTCACCCCAGAATTGTACAAATGTAATATTGTATGCTAATCCATATAGAATAATGAACTTGACCAATTCTTACATAGGTAATCATGGACATATGTATTAGTTTTGAGGATACTGTTATGATTTGATCATGGGTATGCTCACTTGGTATCTCCTATATATACATGATAAGTATCCTTACTGATAACATATTTGACCTATTTATGTTAACTTAGTTATCTTTAGTTTCATATAGGTTATTGTATGTTATTCGGGGTTTATTATCTTTATTGAATATTTCTTATATTTGTTCCATGAATTTGAGTATTTAGCCTAATTGGTATCATTTAAGGGAAAGAAATTAATTTATCCCATACATTTGATAATTATTTCATTATGCTAAATATAAAGCTTTATATGATTCGAGGAAAAGCAAAACTAATTTCCCATGGACTTATTGATATCTTCTTATCCTTAGGGCAAGATACTCATATGTTAAGGGGATCAAATTGATTGCTTCGGTACATCTCATACCCTTTTCATATGTTAAATATCCACCATATGATAGATTTTTGGACTTTTACATGCGAGTCTTTCCTAATTCATGATACTTTACTGAGAGAGCCTTTTTTATGTTTTATTGAGTGGATTTACATTCCCTCAATAGTATTTTTCTTTATGGACAAACTTTACACTCTTGGTTGACTTTGAAGTTTAAATTTATATATAGCATCCTCATTTTGGCTTTAGTCGCCCTTTTATATAATGTGATGGATTTTCTTTGGTACTACTTTGAGAGGAAGCATTCAAATTGTCAGGACTCTTTCTCAAGTAGATATAGTATGTTTTCCCCCTTCCTGCTTTAGCTATCGATTACCTTTACCCGGTTTTATATTTATTATTGTATTGGGGCTACCGACTAGATTTATCTATATTACTACATACTTATATATTACTACTACATACCTGTGTCATTTTGATGGATTTTTGCATGGGATATGTTGATTACTTGGGATATCTTATATGTTTCTCCATTGATCACTGCTTCCAATTTGGAAGCGACTCACAAATTTGTTTGGGTAAATTGAAGATCATATTTTATTATCAATGTCACAGTTTTGATATTTTTCCAACGATTTCGTTGTTGGCAATATTTTGTGCAAAATCCTCATTTTGCAACGAATTCATGTTGACCAATTATTGTCATATGGAATACTCTTTAAAATTACCAACGACTTCAAGTTGACAATTAAATTCTTGCACATTTACTTCGACTTGTAAGTGTTTGATCAATCTATTCCCTTTTCATGTTGCAACTATGTTTTAGTAGAATTCTGTTAATTTATGTTACTTTCAATTTTTCATAATAAAAAGGGAAGATTGTTAGCCCAACAATTTACATATTTTTATTGCGACTAATTACCAAGTTTAAGATTAAGTGATTAGTAATATAATTACTTAATCTTGTACGTATATGTGGACTTACAAAGCATTATATCAAGTCATAAATGGTGATGTTATCATTTAGTACATATACTTAGCATCTCGTATTCATTTTCTTACACACTCGTCTGATGAGTTTGTTGAGTGTGCAAGTTATCGGCCGACCCAGCACGGTATGATATCGGCCACCGTATGATATCGGCCAATAAAAGATCGAGTTGGTGGACGTAGGTAGACGACACTGAGACGTGGCATGCCAAAGTTACAGAAATGATTACACTTGTAATCATTTAAGGTATCGTGTCAAGACTATCATGGAAGGGGAGCGATATAAACAAGAAGCACTTGGAAGCTCAACCCGCCAAACGTTATAGAAATCCTAAAACATCTAAACTTTGCATGCATTCTAGTTACAACTGTTCTAAAGTTAGGAGTTAAGACTTAACTTCAAATATCACATAATACACTCTTCAATATTTCAATTTTATCATGATCTATAAACCATATTTATATATGTTCTCATATAATTTAGGAACTAGAATTTCATACCAAAAGTTCATATGTTCACTAGTTTTCCAATATACACATTTATCAAGGGGAAATCAGGACAAAAATTACACGTCTACAGAATAGTCTTTGTAGTCCAGTCTGACACATCTTCGCTCTCTGAGACATATTTAAAGCTACAAATATCATTTTGAATTCATTCTAAGATTTTTGAAAGCTAGACTTTAAGATGGATGCCCTATGTATAGAAAGTTTTGGATAATTCAAACCAGAACATGTTCAAAATATGCATCATTATTGGACATTTCCTTTTGTATTAGAAAAAAAAACTGAAAGGACAATTATATTTCCGACGAATATCTTGTTAGTAGTTCAACTAAAACAGAGAAACTGAGTTGGAAATCTGATTGGTTTTCTGTTTTATGTAATCCCGTAAAATAACAAGCCAATGAATTACAATGACTACATAGACGTGATAAGTTGTTGGATTTTCGATTGAATTTCTGCTGTAATTTCAATAGGTTTTCCGGTTAAACTATTTTCTACCGAATGTTTTATGGGACTTACATATACTCTTGTTCGCTTGTTGAGTAGTATCACTAGGAATCCCACTTGCATATCTCCTAGAGAGAAACTCTAATAGTACCTAAAGGTTTCATTTGTCCATATTCTATCAAGTGAGTTAGAAAGTGAGCTCAAGTGGATCTTTATCTTGTAAATATGTGATGAATAAGATCAAAACTTCTCTTTGCTAGAGGTTGATTTTCGGTAGTTATCCTAAGCTAGTGTAAGTCAGTGTGCACTTGTCCCAAGCTTGTGGTTGAAGTGGCAGACACTCAACACCGTGTGCGCGGTTCAAGTAGGTGGGCACTTTGGATCAAAGTTTGTGTCATAGAATTGTAGACCATGAAAAAAATTAGTGAATAACTCGATGAGTCGGTGTACTATTCTCTACTATAGTAGACTAAATTCCGTGAGAGTGCTGAAACTAGAATAGTCCCAATCCAAGGAGACCAGGATACATGTTGTGTTAGTGTATTGTCTTCCCTCTCTAATCTCACACATATGTTGCAACTAGTTTAGAATTATTAATTAGCTTTTAACTAGTCTGTAATTAAAGCTAAACCATATTCACCCTCTCTTGGTTTGCCTATATTGTAGTATTGTACTACATCAAAGTCTTATCTCAAAACAATTGTGAAGGAACACTTGTACCTGATCTCCCAAAACCTTCTATAAGAAACTAGAAACCAAAAGACGTAAAGGCTTCCTTCATCAGGTTTGAACCTAAAGATGGACCCAAGAATTGGCCATGCACATATAAACTTTGATGGGTATACTCAATCAAGTTGGGTCCAGATGTGCCCACCGACCTTAGAGTATTGGCAGTAGTATAACTGTCCACTGTTGCCTTATGCCACCAGTTAAAATTAACTGCATCTATGCTGACATGAATTTGTGAGTCGAGACAAGTTATCATAAAAAGAGGACCTACCATTTCTATCATTCATCATGCGCCAGTCTACATACAATTACTACCTAAACATCATCTCACACAATCATAAGACAGTCATTAACCTATAAAAGACTAGTTAAATAACAGAGAAGAACAAACACTTCAAGAACTAGACATACCGATCCATCAGATGTCGTGTAATTTGGGACGTCTCCTGACTGGAACTCCATGTCATCTGGGATCAACTGATAAAAGAAAGAAAGATATTAGTTATACAGCATTTGCAACGGCATAACTCCATACCGCCACAAATATGATATATGATAATTCTATGTTCACAATTATATAGTCATTCCATGTTCTAATGATGAATTTTTCAAATTTGAAAGTTAGGTTTGTGTTCAGTCAAATAAATCCTCTAGGTCTTCCTTACTCAGCTGGTCTCATTTTGATGACAAAAGGCTTTTTTACATGGACAAGAATACAAACCGATACAGACAACGGGACACTGACAAGAGCCAGATCATGGCATGTCCTAGACTTTCTTTTTTTAGTGTTTTTGTTGTGTTTGGATTGGTGTTCAACATGTGTACAATTGGTGTCCAACACGAAACTCCAGGAACACAACACAGAAAAGTTTTTTTTTTAACTTTTAGGGTGTGTACTTACTAGGGTTTGGATAACGATTTCATGCTTTTAGTCTATAATAAGTTTTATATGATAGCTAATTAAAAGAAATATTGTATCTCCATATATGCAAGAAGAAGGGAGTACCTCATCCTTATGAAGAAGGAACTAACTTATAAAACAGAATAAGGAACAGATAACTAGGAGAAAATATGACCCGAATGAATAGGATTTACAATGGCGGTGCAGCCAAATGCTAAAGATGCACTCAAGGGTGCAAGAAAAATGTTGAGTTTTCATCAAAATAAACTCGAAAAGGGTATCTTCCTGAACTAAAACCTCAAAAAGGAACTGTGAAATCGAATCCACTGATTTTGACCTAGCTTGTAACCTAGTAATATTTTTCCTTCTCCAAGACTAGCTACACTTGCTACTGCATTTGTGAACTAGACATTTAACTTGAGCACAGAATCACTAAGCCTTAATAGCCTAAAAGGTGTTATGGCTCATCTGCAATTCACCTCTGCAGGTGCACCCCAGGTGCACATAAACGAACTAATCAAATTTCAGAATCAAATGAAATCAAAAATTTCCGCCATTCGATACACCAAAATTTACAAAATATAAATTAACAATCAACACTAATCTTAGTAACGAACTAATCAAATTTCAAAATCAATTGAAATCTAAAATTTCTGCCATTCTTTTTTTTATCTTTTTTCTTTCTTGAGATGCCTGGTGATACGCACGGGACTTTGTGCGTGCTGCATTGCATGTCTTTTGGGCCCATTGACCCCAACTCCCGCCATTTTTATAAATGGAAGGAATAATACGCCCCATGCTCGGTCCAAAATTTCCGCCATTTGATACACCAAAATTTACAAAATATAAATTAACAATCAACACTAATCTTAGTAACAAGATATCAGACGGAAAAAGCTTACATGATTGGAGACGAAGATCTGCACCGGTCCGGCCTCTGCAAAGAAACCCATCTGCGGAAGGAAAAAAAAAAAACCACCACACCAAGCAATTCCATCCATGAAACCAAAACAACTCAGAGGGAAACTGAAGCAAGGAAGTGAACCGAGAAAACAATCCCAACCTTGTTGACCATGGTGACGACGGCCTCGAGGATCTCCCCTTTGAAGGGTCTGAAGACGACGCACTGGTACTTGACGGGGAACGTGACGAAGCCCGTCCCTTCGCGGATCAGCCCCTTCCCGATGTCCTCCACGCCGGTTATCGCCACGACGAAGCCATGGCGGCCGCTGACGCGAGCACCACCGCCGTCAGAATTAGGGTTAGGGTTTTAGTTAGGGTTTGAAGAGGAAAGGTACCAACCAACCTGCAGGTTCCTTCGACGTCCTTCATGAGCTTGGAGACGAGCTTGTCCCGGAGGTGGGGACCGAAATAGCGGGGATGGAGCTGCATGTTCCGCTCCAAAGTTATGTGGAAGAACATCCTTTCTTTCTTCCCTCCTTTCCTTTGCCTCTTTCTGTTTCTCAAACAATGGGTTTATGTAAAGAATAAAAAAAGGACGTTTTAATATGTTTTTCAAAGCGTCGTCCAAATATTGTCAGGAAATCTAAATTTTGGAGGCCCGCGAATAGATTTTGGATTTCTTAGCCATATTTGAACGTCGTACCAAAAAAAATTTAAAAGGATGGGACACGGTTATCAATGGGATCCTAGTTCGACGTCACATTCTAAAGGATAGGGTTACTTCGTTCAATGCTCTACCCAACTTATAGAAATTTGTCAGCCATAAAAATCGTAATTACAAGATTGCTGAGAATGTCAACTTCTAAGGAGCGATACGTGAATAGGAGACACTTCTAACATTAGTCACGGACTCTAAGGAAGTCTAGGTGTCACCATGGTGTTCTGGGTCAATAACCTTATGAAGAAACTTATCACCACTTTAGCATCTCCGTTTATAAGTCATATTTCAATAAGGTAGTAGGAAATCTCTTGGTCGAACATAACTGGGTTGAGTTGGTACAGAGGAATTTCATCCACCGCATAACATAGGTGACGATAAGATCGAAAAATTTTATGGAAAGAAAATTTTGTAGACTAAGAGACGAAAATTTATATAGTAGGGACAGGGACAGATTTTATAGAATTAGATGCGAAGATACGACATGATTTGGTTGACACGTGGATAATTGAAGTCATATTGGCTAGTGTGTGTGGGGGTCGATGTTTGATATTGTGCAGGAGGCATGTGGAGGCTTGTTTGGGTGGAATGTTAATGTCATGGGTTTGTAGGTCTGGCATAAATCATGGGTATTCAATTTATTTGATGGGATGGGTTGATATTGCATGATTAAACTCAAATGGAATGAGATTGGGCACCTTCGGTTTGTTCTAAGTGAAAATTAGTCATGAATGTTGTGTAATTAAAATAGAGCACATGAAGGTGTGTTTGGGTGAGACATATATGTCATACATATAGAATGGCTCGTCTAGATCATGAGTATGAAATTTGTTTGAAGGAAAAGTCTAGTGTTGTACTCCAAATGTCAAAGTCACAGTAGAGGGTATCAAATAATCTGAATAGAAAATGGGCGTAATGAACCACCGATTTATTACCTTTTACAATCTATCTATCCTAGTCAGTTAAAAGGAAATAATTTTCAGAAGAAGTCAAATATGATTTGGCATAGGTAGAGTCAAGTCATGGTGACTAAGTCGAGGGAATTCGAGTAGAAAAGAACTGGTACCTATGGTGATTTGGTTATTAACCATATGGAGGTATAACGATAAAAATATTTGTTTCATTATGGTACGACTTAGGAAAGGAATAAACCAATTGTATAAGTAGAATGATTGGTCATTGTAAAATCATGAGACAATGATTCTAGATTAGGACAAGAATTCACAACGGGAAGGATAGCGGTATATGTAGCATTTGCTTTCCTAGAATTTAATTTTTATTTTTTACTTTGGAGGATTTTTTTTATTTTCATTTATTATTATTAGGTATAGAGTGGTTAAATCAATATTTTGATTTTGAGATCGCAAGGGTCCCACCTAAGCATATAGGTAAAATATGTTAATATTGTGTCACATATGGTCGCTAGGATCTCTAGATAGCCCCAGATATTTTATTTTATTATTTTAGAAATTTTGAGAATTTTTAAAGATTTTTAGATACTTATATATATATATATATAATTATTATTTTTATAAGCTTTCGGGAATTTCTCTAGGGTCACGTGGGAGTAATTTTTATTAAATATTTTTATTTAAGTTCAAGATAGTTTAAAAAATTGTAAGATTTTTCTGGAATTTTCTGAAATTTTTGGGAATTTTTAAATAATTAAAACCTATAGAATTTAATTTTCATAGGCTTTTGGGATTTTTTTTGTGGGGTCACACGGAGATATTTTGAGACTAAACTTTTTATTTTAGCTCTAGACACCTAGAAATATCTTCTAGAATTTTTTGAATTTTTTCTCGATTTATTTGGGATTTATTTGGAGTTAAAATAAATTTTTAATAAGTTTCTGCAATTAAATAAATAATTACACAGTCAGCAACCCAGTCAACCAGGGTGGCCCGTAAGTCAGCCACCATCGGCCACACTGTGGACCCCAACTGTCAGTCAAACAGGTGTTGGGTGCAAGTTTTCTGAGTCCAAGTCGGACTCAGTTACCCAAGCCGAGCCGATCTCGAACTCGAACCGAGCCAGCTTTTACTCCAGCCACAAGATCAGGAGCCAGAGCCGCTCAGATTCTGCCATGTAGCAGCCCAAGCCATTAGTCGCGGCTCACCGCCTCTCTCTCCCTATATATGTAAATGTATTTCAGAAAACATAATTTATTTCCAGCCTCCTTTGTGGTTTGATCTTAGAGATCCTTCAACTTCGCGGAGTGATTGCGATCAACTCCTATATCATTTGTGTGCGCCATTCTTTTGTTGGAACCGTCTCGAGGTATATTTTATGAATATCAAATTTGTTTTCATAAATTCTGAACCTAGTTTTCTGGAAAATTCGTGGAGTGTCAGTTGTCTGAAATATGACACGTTTTGGTATTTTCGAGATTCTGGGAGAACCAGAAATCAGAATCACGAACCGTTTGAAGTTTTGGAACGTTGACGGAAAAATACACATCATATATTTTTTCAACAATTTTGCTAGAATATTTTATTTTTTGTTTTATTTTAGAAATTTGTCCTAATTAGGAAACTGACAAAACCTGATTTTCGTGCCATATCGCGAATAACTTATTATTTGTTTAAAATTTTACGTCAACATCGATTCCAGTGTTCATGTAATGCTAAAATTGACATGTCCATGATTTCAAATTAGAAAGTTGGGACAATTGACTTTTTGGTCAATGGTGTGCCTCGATTTGCGTGCCAAAAGTTTTAGATCTATAAAAACTATTCTCATTGGCTACAAACTATGTTTTCTAATATTAAATTATGATTTTAAAACTATTATTTCAGGATTAAAGGATATTTTCTATAATAGTTAGCAATTGTTATGAGCAACCTATTTAGCCACTTTTGTAGAATCTAACTTGTTAAATTTATGTGTCGGGGTAGATCGGACAACATCTTGAGTCGCGACTTCATCCTTTTCCGAAGCAAGGCAAGTATCACTATAGCCTACATTACCTTTATTCTATGCTGTATGTGCTCTATTCCTTGACATTATTGGTTTACCTTTTCTATTTTGATACACGAGAGTTATACCAGTTATCATCATACATGATTACCTAATAATTTTTGTCAATGTTCAATGCTCCAAGTTCAATATTTAATGTTTATTATTCAATGTTCAAGTTTAAAGTTAATGTTAAAGTGATCATGTTTACTTGTGAGAGAGTTGGGAGGGGGAATACAACTAGTATGCATGTGGTCTACGTAATGTACAAGTTTTTTCCAATGTCAATGTTAGTAGCAGTCGTTGCATCGTACGTACCGACTTCCAGATGTCCTAACCCGTCCACATGCGGAACACTTGTATTCTAAAACACACAGTACACATGATTTGATTTGTGTTGACATATTGTCCAGTAGTTTGTCTTATATTAGTCATGCTCTCGTATTGTTTTCGTGTCTTAGTTGTACCTTCAACTACTCCATGTCATCGTTGTACTTTCAAACTGTTTCCAAGATAGAGTGGTACTTTTCTTGTATCATGTTATATTCATCTTTTCTTTACTGTTTTCTGCATGCTTGTATATTATACTGTGTGCTGCAGTGTTATGTGACTTGCTCCAATTCTGTCTGGATAACTATTTTTCAGCTTTAGATAACGTGGGTTGTCCCAAGGTTTGGTGTGTATCTTAGTGACACTGACATTACCAATGTAGCGGTTGCTTCTACTGATGCAGAATAGCATATGTCTTCCTTATGCTCTTTCATATTATTCTTAGCTAGTGGGCTTAGAGGACTTTAGTTCTAAGTTGCTTTTATATTTACTTCTAGCATATTTGTTCCTGTAACCCCTCTTCCCAAAATTTTGAATTTTTTATTATTTATTTGAATTAAATGGTAATTTTTGGAATTTTATAAATATTTAGTTAAATAGTTATTACGGTAGAAGGCCTTAGTCATGGTTAAACTTTGGAGTACAAGATGACCAAGAATTTTGGCACGGATAGTGTAGTCGTGTGCTTTGACTAATGTTTTGGCTATGGCAGGGAAGGCCAAGCCATAAGTATGTTATAACTAGAAAAACCAGGCTAAGTTGCGACTTGACCCCTATAAATAATTTAATTAGTTATTTATTAATATTAGGACTTTTAGGAAATTCGGTTGTACCAAACTAGTCCGGAATAGACCCGAACCGAGCCCAAGCTCTAGTAGACATGTAGTGCGACCAACGACGTCCTTGTAGACATATATATATATATATATATATATATATATATATATATATATATATATATATATATATAATATATATATATATATACCACCCTTTTGGGATGTATCGATACATCCCAAATCTGAACCATTGGATGTTCATCCAATTGTTCAGATTAAATTCAGATTAAATAATACAGGAGACATCATTTAATGCTATTTTTGACTTTTGACCTCTTGTTAACTTGCTATAGCAGGTCATTCTTCAATGCAATTTTTTCAATGAACACCCTAAATTAACTCATATTTACTTTCTCTTTTGTCCATGTAATTTAATATTTTGTGCAACTACGTATATATAATAATAGTTGTGTGTCAGCCAGAAAGGAAGGACACAGTGTGTCCAGGTCTGTAGGCGATGTAGACGATGACACCACCGATGCTCCGACTAGCGATCTAGATGATGACACCGACGACGACATGGACGAAGATCCTGTAGCCAATGTGGATAATAGTAAGGGAATAATTCAGAGGAAGAAGAGGGGTAGGAAGTCGATAAAAGCTTGTTCTCTCAAATCTCTTCTTTGTGTAAATTAAATCTAAGGATGGCACAATCCCAAATTTTAGTTATTGCTTAGCAGAGTCTGCTTAGTTGTAGTAAAATTATGGTGTTGCTTCTGTAACATTTTCATCTTTAGTCTCATGTTTTCTATGAATATGTGTTATGTTTGATTTTGATTTAGTAATCTTTTCGTAATTTATTTTTTTGTTTCATCTAACAATTTAATATTTTGGTTATAAAGCTACAGGCCATGGTGGTGGTGGTGGAAGGAGAAACGAAGATGAAGAAGGAAAGAAGAAGAAGTTCCGGTTCGCGGCGGACTTCGTCGAGCCCTCCTCGAACAATGAGGAGTACCAGTGGAATTAAACCTCTTATAGAGTTCCTCAAATTGTTAATCATGATAACCTTTGTACTTTTCAAACGGCTAGTAGATTCTTCGTCGAGCCCTCCTCAAATTTTTTTATGATAACCCTTCAAACGGCTAGTAAATTCTTTGCTAGTCTCAAAATTTATTTGTCTTTCTATCTTTCTCACTTTTTGTACTTTTCTCTTGCTATATATACAATAATTTTCTTGTTTCAACTATTATTTATTCTGAAATACATAGAATAGTTTTCTTATTTCATTTTGTAGTACTGAAGAAAGATGTCTACTCGTATGGAACATATAGAAGACGTAAAAGATTGGATGCCAGCTCCAAATGAAACCTTTATTCCGCATATGATGCGCAGGTTTGAAGAACAGCTGTCGAAGGTTTCAGATCAACTTGTTTCGATCAATTCTAAGCTTGGTTCAATCGAAATTGAACAAATGAATATATCTCGGCGTTTGGAAAAGATGGAAGAATCTTCAGCTTTGAAGAAGGCATATTCATATGGAGTAATTAATAATGTGGAGGAGGTTTTCGTTGAATCTTCTGATGAGGAGGACGTGCGGCTAAACAAACATGATAAAGCAATGGACCGAATTCTCAAATTGTGTCCTCTAGAAGAAACTGACTTTAGTAGTTCTTCGAAAAGAATGCGAGGAAATTTAGATCCGGTCACACATTTGAAAAGTTTAACAAGAACTTCAACCTTAAAGCCTAGCCAGTGTACTAGTATTTCTTCGAGTTTTTACGACTCTATTTTTGCGGATGATAGACCTGACGAGTAAGTAATATGAGTTTTCATTTAATTCCAACAGTTTTTTTTCCTAATCTATTCGTTTCTTTTCTTAGTAAAATAATATCATCTTGCAACAAAATGTGTCTTGGGCTGAGATGAAGTCCTTAGCTCCAGAAACGAGAATTAAAGATAGGGTATGTATAGATAGTATACTTCTTCTTAGATGCCATCTATGTTTACGTCGATTCCATCGCTGATATTTTTAATGAGATACTCATATTGTAACCCTTGTCTCTGCTCTTCTCACCGCGGAGGAACGGAAAAGAACTTTCAATAAAGCTAATGTATGGTATTTACCAATAAGGTTAACGGTGAGTGAGCATTTTATTCTTCAATGATTATGCATTAACAATTTTTTCGTTTGTTTGTCCTTCGTAATGTATTGATTGATGTGTATGTAGAGAGCAAGGTTACCTCAATCTGACAAACAACTTCATGAAATATAGAAGAAGTATAAATATTTTCAGGATTATATGGGATCTTTAAGCATTTGTAACGAGGTATTAATGTATTTCTGTTTAAATATTAATCCTAATTTTCTGAAAATTTACTAATTTGTTTTACCTAATTAATCCTGATTCAGATATACATACCCATTCTTTTGTCTGAACACTATACTCTTGCAAGAGTTATGGTTAAAACAATGAATGTTGAAATTTGGGACACACTTGCATCTACAGATGAGCCGATTCAAAATAAATCAGTCATAAAAGAAATAGTAAGCTCATATTCATCAATTTTTATGAATTGCGTACAAGATCCGCGGTATACTAATACATATTGTATTCTGGTAATTGTAGCTTTCAAATTTAGATCTCTTTCTCGAAGAAGAGATTTTGAAGTTGAGAGATGCTAGGTTCAACTTTTCTACTTTTGCCATAAAACGTCGTCCTTATGTTCCCCGCCAAGACAATTTATTTGATTGTGGAATTTTTGTAATTGTATTCATGAAAGACGGATGTAACTGGACTTCCGTTCTCTCAATGTAAGTATAAAAAATTTCGTCAAAAACTTACACTTTTTAGAGAAATATTTTTGATGTTATGTTTGTTATACGCAGTTTGATTCAGGAATGGAAAGACGCAAAGCTGCTGAATGGATTGCAACTTAAGAGCACAATGAAGTACTATCCAAGTTGCGCAACAATATAATATAATTAAGCAGAAAGGAGTCCAAACTAAAATGATTGAATATGGAAGACGATAATTTTTTCTTCTTCTTTTATATAATGTATTATGTTTATTTGTTTTGTTGAGTTATAATGTTCTTAAAATGTGGGATAAAAATGATATCAAAATGTTCATTTGTTTCATTAGCTAAAAATATATAAAAGGGTGCGGCATGACCTTATTGCCCTTCTAATTTTTTCAAAACACTCACGAAACCTACTCTTCAAAACCAAAAAGTTTTTATTCTTCCTCTTCTTCCATACGCTGCTCCTTTTCGTATCTAGATTTCATCCTCCAAAATCTTCAAACTCTATTTCAAAAACTCGTCGGTGACTCTCCATTCGCAATCTTCACACCATGTCGCAAACATCAGCATCAAGTGGAACCCCAGTTAGAGAAGGGGGAGAAGATGTAGATATGCAAGAGGAGAGAGCTGTTGTGAAAAGATTTAAGAAGGTTGCACATGAGCTAGATGCTAGTAATCAAGAAGGAGGGCAAAAAGAAGGTATAATTATAAGTTGTGTTCATGATTCTGTTAAGACAACGGAAGGGAATAGTCATTCTCTGTCTTAATACAACGGAGGGGGGTATAGTCATTCTCCGTGTTAAAATGCAGGAGAGTGGCCATTTTCCGTGTTATATTGACGGAGAATGGACCATTGTTCGTGTTAATATCATGGAGAATAACCATTCTCCTTGTTAAATTGAAGGATTAATTCCATTCTCCGTGTTGACTTGACGGAGAATGGCCATTCCCGTGTTAAAATGAAAGGAAACTGCCATTCTCCGTGTTAAAACCACGAAGAATGGCCATCTCCGTGTTAAAATGTAGGAGAATGGTCATTCTCCGTGCAAATATCAGAAAGAATGTTCATTCTCTATGCAAATATCACGAAAAATGACCGTTATCCGTGTTAAAGTCATGGGGAATGGCCATTCTCCGTGTTAGATTGACGGAGAACAGTTGACAGAAACCTAATTTTTTTATCTTTTTTGTAGGAAAAAAAATATCAGAAATAAAGATTTAAGAGTTTTTCGTTCTTCCTTCAAGACGATGCAAACTCTTATGGATGATATCAAAAAAGATGGCGGCCGTTTGCCCGAGCCAGTTATTGATTCTTTGAAGAATACCAGTTTTTATAATTTTGTCGAGGTATTCTACAAAAACAAAGTTCGCACTCAAGAATTGACCAAGGTTTCAGAAGGTCTTGAGAATTTGATAGAAACTTATGTGGAAGACAAATCTAGTATCAGATACTTTCAACTGAGCACTATTGTTAAAATAGCACCGAGTGTGAGCGATATGGCAGCCATTTTCGGTCTACCGCTGAAGGATGATAGTGAGGATGATGCTAATTACAGAAGATTGATAATAGAAAAACGACAGCAGCCCACACCACCAGCATCATTGAGCCTATGTAGAGATCACTTTACAAGATTGCTGGCTAATTCTAAGAGCAAACACTCAGAAGTCACGAATAAGGAAGTGAGAGAAAAGTTCTTTAAATTGTTACAACGACTTCGTGGCGGAGATAACGCTGTTAATCCAGATGATTTGGCCAAGCTGATAATCTTCCACTTGTGCTAAACATTATTTTTCACAAAGTCTGGCGGTTTAAATTTGCCGTACAGATTTTTGGCCTTGGTAGACAGCATAAAAGTTATCAACGGAATATGCTGGCCAAGGTTAATCTTGGAGTATGTCATGGAAAGCATCAAGAGGACTACAAGTAAAACTAAGGGGGATTATTCCGATACATACTCCAAAATGGAAGGTTGCACAATATACTTCCTCTATTGGTTTGCGGAACATAGTACGCTTGTGGAAAGGAAGTCCGTACCAATACGTGAATACCTAAGATTTTACACATGGAATGGGTACAAAATCTTGGTCTTCCTCAAACGCAAATATCACATTTAATTTAGATCGAAACAGATATTCAAAGATTTGGTTATAGCTGTCGGGAAAGAGGAAGGCCACCTAGAAGAGGATATAGAAATACAAGAAGAAGATGCATTTGAGGGAGAGGGACACCACCAAACTGGTGGGGATGAGGATGCTGAACAAGAGAGACCCCAACAACTTGGAATGAACACCGTGATGGAGGGATCGGTACAGGAATTGGAGGAGTTGAGAAGAGAGAAATCTCAGGTTCTTGCTGAGAATAAAAAAAATTAATAAAAAGCTTAGAGAGCTAGAGGTACAAGAAGCACAACAACGTCCAGTCAACGTTGTGATGGAGGGCTCGGTACATGAATTGGAGGAGTTGTACAGAGAGAAATCTGGGATTCTTGCTGAGAACATGAATCTCCATAAGAAGCTTAAAGAGCTAGAGGAACAAGGAGCCCAACAAATTTAAAGGAACACCTTGATGGAGATGTTGGCGCAGGAATTGGACTCCTTGCGAAGAGAGAAATATGAGATTCTTACTGAGAATGGAAAGCTTAGCGAAAAGGTTAAAGAGCTACAGGCTCAAGGTAAAATTTTCTCTTTTTTTGAAGTTCTGATTTGTAATTCTCCGTGTTGGAATGCAGAAGAATGGACATTCTTCGTGTTAAAATAACGGAGAATGTCCATTCTCCGTTTTATTACCACGGAGAATGGCCATTCTCCGTGGTAATATCACGGAGAATGGACATTCTTTGTGTTAAATGGAAGGAGAATGGTCATTCTCCGTGTTAATAAGACGAAGAATGGCCATTCCCCGTTTTAGAATGCAGGAGAATGACCATTCTCTGTATTAGAATGCAGTAAAACGGCCATTCTCCGTGTTAAGGTCACGGAGAATGGTCATTCTTCGTGTTAGATTCACATCATATTGATTGATATCATACATTTAATTGTTGTTTGTTTTATTTTCATGCAAATAACCGAGCAGCTCAGAGAAACAAATAAAAGGCTCGTTAATGAGAAAAAAGAGCTTCAAAATAAAGTTGAATCGTTGAATATTAAAGCCATTGAAAAGGATACAAAAATCGCTGATCTCGAAGCCATTGTTGTAGCATTGCAGCATGAGGAGACTCAAGCAGCTGCTGAACTTGCTGCTCCAAAAGAAGTCAGAAGAAGAGAATGATGGGGGGGAAGAGGTCTAGAAAACCATCAGCGTCATTAGCCGATGAAGATGTTACTCCTTTGGAAAAGAATACAGTTAGAGAGGCTAATAAAAAGTGGAAGATGAATGCCGCTTCGAAATCCGGAGAAGACGCCAAAATGGCTGAACTAAAGAGGAAGGGTGTCATACTAAGGAAATGCGATGAACTCGTACTTTGGATGGATGCGGATGAAGAGCTAAATAAGCATTACATCGACATCATATTCCCCAGAAAGATGAGTCCAAAGTATGTATTCTGAACTCGACCAATCTCCGTCCAATTCATAACGGAGAACAACCATTCTCCGTGATAGTTGTCCGAAAAATAATCATTCTACGTGTCAGTTGGACGGCGAATTATCATTCTCCGTGTTAGTTGGATGGCGAATTATCATTCTTCGTGTCTGTTGGACGGTGAATGACCATTTTTTCTTTTCCTTTTTAGACTTTTTTCACAATTATGTCATGAGAATCTCTATTAATTTAATCTAAACTAAATTTATGTGCAGTGATATTGTATACTTGAGTTTGCCGAAAGAGGGTGAAAATGAAGTTGAAATCCAGCTGTCGGCAATAGACATGCAAGACATACTCAACTATGAAGACATGGAGGCTGGCATACTCAACCTAATAATAAGAAAGCTGAGAGAAATTCAAGGCTATACAAGAAGGTATGCCCAGTCAAGTTCGAAGGACGTACAACATAAGTGGTCTGCATTATTGATGCCCCCACACATTGGTAAGAATCCAAAAAGAAAAATCTATATTCATGTGTACACCAATGAAAAATGACATAAAAAATTACTCATGATATTGTGTTTTGTTTTTGGAAAACAGAACATCGTTGAACGTGCTATTGAACCAGAAGCAAAAGCTGGCGCCTATGACACTTTCAAAACAGATGTAGAAGACTTCGTTATGGGTTTAGAGGACGACATAGAGTTGCTATTCATCCCACTCTTTCATGTATCTATCAAACACTATACGCTGCTCACATTCAACTTTATCTCCTACGACTGGACACACTACAACTCCTTGAGGCAAACCACGTACGAAAAGGGCAAGGTGGATGCAGAATTAATGAAGAAGACCTTAGAGCCTATCGTTAGGAGGAAAGTTGATATGATGAGGGAGAGATGCCCGACGAAGATGGAGTATGCGAGCACAGTGCTGAATTGTTCTCCACGATGCCCACAACAACAGGCACCCAACTGCCTCTTGTACATGGCATATTATATGAAGAGCTTGATGACTACTCCCTTCGAAATACCGAGAGAAAATGACGATGACACTCACCAGAAGATTACAATAATGGGGTTGGGATGGGCTAAGAAGTTACTTTCAAGCGAATATGTAACACTACCAACCTAGAAATGACATTGTAAAACAATAATGTAATTGGGCAATGAACTTCTTTCTATATTATCTGTTTGTCTTTTATTCGTCTGTGCCTTTTGTAACGTCTGGTCTGCTCTGTCTTTTATAATAAAATTATTTTTGAATTACATTTACATTGTTAAAACCACGGAGGATGGTCATTTTCCGTGTCAAAACCACAAAAAGTTTGACTTTTATTTACATATGAAAGTCTGAACTACTACATAAAATCCTACTACCAAGAAAAAAGCCTAAAAGCTACAGCTTCGACAGTGTGTGGGTTGGCAATCACTTCATCGTCAACGTGTGTAGGCGTAACATCATCAGAGCAAACCACTCCATCGTCCGACCCTGATCTTTGGATGCAACAGGTACCTTCGACAGCCTGTGGCTCTTCCAGCATAACAAAAACTGGGCCGCGGCGATCCCGAATCCAGTAACCAACATCATGGCACACAGTCTGTCATGACCCGCACCCAGTGTAGGGGCACGAGAAGTGGGTACGTCCAGCCTACGCCACAGTATCGATGGTAGAATGATGTTCGAGGTCACTATCTAAACAACAACTCACGCAATTATATAATGTACTTGTCAAAATCTCAACTCCGAACGGAGGACAAGTATAGATATAATGAAATCTCAATCACAGTCTAAGCACGATATGGTAACACAGAAGTTTATAACTAAGACTAAATAACAACAACAAAACCAACTACTAAATAATAATAATCTCAAACAATCTCAAAACAAAACAATATCTCAACTTATTATAATTCAAGTTCTAAAACATGAAAACTAAACCAAGTCTACTAGCTAGTCTCCTGATCACTCTTGAGTGTCGAGGCCAAAGGTAGCTAAGCCATGTCCTACTCCAAGGCAAGTAGGGCAAAAGTCCTCAGGGCAATCATCTGTAATATTTTTAACAGGTCCAGTCAGGACAGGAACAAATACAACTCATCTAGAAAATCCAAGTAAATGACAGAGAACTATAAAGCAGTTATAGACAGTTTTATTGATGAACATGGTAGTTTATATTCAGGTAATGGTATAGAGAAACAGTTAAGATACAAGGAAAGTAAGGTAACTAAAACAAGAGAAGAATCATGGCAATGAAGACTGAAAAATAAGATTCTAGCTGAACTAGAGTAACATGATAAGTCCAGACAGTAAATATAGACAAGTGTAAATCCAATGTAAATCCAGTACGAGACGAATCTAATACAAGATGAATCTAGTACAAGATGATTCTAGTCAGTGATCAATGATTTCAGGTGAGACCAGCTATATTCTAACAGTGTGTTTTAAAATACCGAGATCGACATGTAAACGGCTGTAGGTATCAGGCACATCGCACACTCGACCAAGTGTAGGATGGCTATGCTTCCAGTAGATTCCAGTTTGGAGATTCCAGATTTGGGGTATGTCTACATGTCTTACTCAATATTTTCCCGCCCACAATACAAGTGAATCCAGAATTCGACACGAGAATCGAGATGAGTCCAGCCAAACATGATGTTACCAACAATGATTCCAGAATAATTCCAGTAATAGAAGCCAAACATGATAATACCAGCAATGATTCCAGTAATAGAGACCAGACAAGATGGTATGTATGTCGCATATATGAATCCAGAAATATCCATATGTGTTGTAACAGAGAATCACATGAAACTAACTAGAACTGAAGTACAGTAATTGACAAATAAATGAGAGAACTATCAGAAAATGTACTCGCCTGATACCCTGTATAACTGATGAAAATAGATATCTGCACCGGAGTCACAATGTCCTATATAGAGCAGTACAGGTTATAATGTGTTTAAAATAAGGTAAATGAAGTTTACGATACAATCTACATGATTTCTAAGCCAATCTAGGTCAAAGTCAAACTTGGTCAACTCTAGGTCAACCCAAGTCAACATCTAGTCAAACTAGGTCAACAATATGGCTATCTTGGTCAACTGGTCAAACTGGTCAACTGTCTAGGACCAGTCAATTCTGGTCATAATGGTCAACATCCAGTCAAGTGGGTCATTATATAAGGTATACAACTCATAGGCTATTTCTAGGATCAAGCTAGCCTAACAAGTCTTACTAGGCCTATCCAAGTTAGCCTAGGCAATCAAGGCTAGACATAAGTAAAGTAAAACAAGGTGAACCACACCAAGGCATATATATACCATATAGGTATATATATACCACACATAGGGCTATTGCCTATAATTAGTAATATATATACATTACATATAGGGAAGCTATATATTTACATATATATTACATATACAAGCATCAAACTTACATATATATATATATATATATATATATATATATATATATATATATATATATATATATATATATATATATATATATTTACATACTACATATATAGACATATAATATAATCTCAATCCCATAGTCCAAAGGCCCCCAAAACCTATACTATATATAAACAACCTAACACATATATACTCATAGATAACCCTAGTCTATAACACATATATTCATACAATACTAGACTAAATCCTTAGACATATATATCAATAACCAAACCCATTTCCTATCTAGCACTAACACAACCATGAAACTAAAACTAACCTTCCTAACTCCCCAACACCACACCCATTGGCCAAACATGCCAAATGGCCTAAACCAAGCAAGGCATGCCAAATCAAAAGTGGCCAAGCCTACCTCTCACAATATTTGGAGATACTCTCCTCAAACCTTAGCCTATAACTCACTCTCTCTGCAAATCCCCTCCTGCTGCTGTTGCTCTTGCATTTGTATTTGCTGCCCATGCATCTGCATTTGCATAAACAGGACAGGATCCCCTGCTACCCAAAATAGCAAGGCAAGTTGCTACTGCTACAAAGGCTGTTGTTGCAATGCCAATGCATGCTAATGTTGATGCCATATCCAAGGCTCTAGCTAACATCTAAGCTAACTAAATCCTATTGATCTAACAACCCATATAACATCTCTTAACCACTAACTTACCAAAACATCTGATACCAAAACTAACATATCCTATCTAACATCCACTCTCTAATATACTAACTCAAACATCATAATCCTATCTCTAACACACCTGCATATACTCACAAGAACACATCCTACTGTCCCACACTCCTAAAATGGCTAAGGCCACAAGCGAACCTAAGTTCAACCCAAACATTCAAAAAGCTGAGAGGGATCAATTTAAAACCTGAGAACACAGTCCCATAACAGGGATTGATTTCGAACAACTAAAACAAAGGAAAAATATTTTAGAACCAACATCAGAAAACTGAGAAAAAACTAATAAACCCAAGCCACTGTTCATTAATTCTCAGGAACTATCAATCAATCCTATTATCCTCAAAGTTTAACATGTAACCTACAAATTTAGTTTAGATTCGAAACTCAAATTTTATACATCAATTCGAACAAAACCCATTCCCAGATTTCAAAATCCTGAAACCATCTCAGGTTTCTCAACCAGTTCACAAATCTCAGTTTTGCATCTCATTTCAAATGAAAAACCTGTTTTCGAATGTAAAGTTAAGATACATGAATTATTATGTATATATATTCAAATTTCGAAACCAATTCATTAGCAACTTGAAATCTAAACTCAGTTAACATGTACAAAACCAATTTTCCTTTTTTTCAAATCCTCATTAACCCAATTCAATTGTATAAATCCCAAAGCATAAAACATCTCTATTTTTCGATTTCAAAATTCAGTTTTTCTTCATATTAAATCACAGTTTTTCTTCCTATCAAACCAAACTCAGCGAAGGCCAACACAAAACCAAACTTAAATCCAAAGTTCATATCGAACTTAACTCAGTGAACTACATCATTCAACCCAAGTATCAGTAATATAAGAAACCCGACCAAATTAGGCCCAAAACATATTAGGGAAACATGTGTACCGAGGTGTCAGTCATGTATGTGCACATGTGGAGGGTGTCCACGTGCCCATACAGTGGACACAAGTATCAAAACAGTGAAATTTATATTAAATCGGAAAACACAGTATCAGTGAGCTCGTGGGGCTGTGTCGGCTAGTCTAGGACACGACACACACATCCTTGGGTCTCGTGCACATGTCAAAGGGTAGGTAGGTTATAGGGGCTCGTGTTCAAGTGTCTGTATCGCCATCAAACTGTATCGTGTCCAAGATACGAAAGCGTATCAGAGAGGGATTTCACGTGTGTGTACAGGGAGCACGAGACAGTGCAGCCTCGATTTCTCCTAATCTACACCACAAAACCCGATAAAACTTTGTAGACCATCTGTCAGTCATCTTCTCTACCTATCCAGCAAGTTTCGTGTCATCTCATGTCGTGTCCACAGAGAAAACGGACACGGGTTGCAGGACACTCGACCGAGCCCTCGTGTAGTGAGTTCGTGTCCATTTTGGACACGGACACAGCTCGATATGAGCTCAGAGTTAGGGTTCTAGAATCCCCACATGTAGGGCTACAAAAATGTGTAATTAGTTTTCGAAATTACAAAGATTTAATCCATTCAAGCATTTCATCAATCACATTAAAATAACATCGATACATGTCCGATACGGACACGAAATAGACACGAATTCCTACCAAACTTGAGGGACAACTAGGGTTGACCTAAATGCATGCAACCATGGAAAGAAATTGGGAATTGAAGGGGTTTTGATGGGTTTTTCCTATTGAGGGTGAAACCTCAATGAAGAGTGCTTTGAATGAGAGCCTCTTCACAACTTGCAATGATTCCAAGCCCCTAATTCCTTGCTAGCTAGTCTCCAACAACATCTACACCAAGAATGGAGTCCAATGCAATTGGTTTGGTCCAATTTGGTGGAGAAATGAAAAAATGGTGAAGGTTTGGGGAAGAACAAGGTTAGGGTTCTTTGTAAAGATGAAAAAGAGGTAAGAATTTTGGGAGTTGTGATTAAATAAGGGAAGGAGGCTATGATGGCTGTTGTAAAGGCTAGGGTTAGGGCTCTAGATGAGTGGCTAAGGTTACTCCACCAATTTCTAGCTCATCTAAGGGCTCACATTGAAAGTAGATTCTCTACACAAATATCTAACTAAAATATCTACCCATAAATATCTAGATATTAATCTAACTTAGCTATTAAGTCTCTAACCCTCTAACTAAGACTCCATAAACATTATTAGTATCAAGGTTAGGTCAAAACTAGGTTAGTCTCTAATAAATAATTAACACTATAATAATCAACCAAAATTCATTTTCATCAAATAAGTCAAAAATGACCAAAATACCCCTAGGCTAAAAAGTCACAAATAATCATCCTAATCACATGGTTAGGCCTCCTTGGCCATGGTTAGTCTCTACGTCATGCAGTCTCTAGGGTTTCACTAACAGCACATCAAAATTATAAGTCATGACTTAAAACAGTTTTAAATTGATTAAAAAATTACCAAAATTCATAATATGATATAAATATTAATAAATAAATGATTATAATTACAAAAGTTCAAAATTACTCTCATTTGGAAAACTGGGTGTTACACAATCGATGAAGTGCACGAACACGGACAGTCTACTCGGCACATCTCAGTCTTCTGATGAAGTACACGAACACGGAACACCGTACATCGTTAGAGCAAATCACTTCATCGTCAACGTGTGTAGACGAAACACCGTGCATAGTCAGAGCGAATCAACGTGTGGGCGTTTCGACAGAGTATGGGTTGGCAATCAACCCAAACTCTGGGGCTCTTCTAGTAACCAACATCATGGCACACAGTCGATGAAGTGCACGAACATGGATAGTCCACTAGGCACATCTCAGTCTTCTGAAGGACTTTACCACCAAAACTTCTTCGAACGAGGAGATCGACAATCCACAGAAAAGCGTCTTGCCAAGGCGGAGGATCGGTCGAGTCCATCTCCACAAGAAAAGCTAAGTGAGACGAGAACAAACTCTCCCTACACTACTGCCATTTATAGGCAAGGACAACTCGTACTTGTGCGCCAAGTGGCAGTCACTTCGAATTTAATTCAATTAATTTACATTAATATCATTCACAAGAAAAGCTAAATAAGACAAGAACAAACTCTCCCAACTACTGCCATTTATATGCCATTAATACCAATGAATCTACCCCTTCGAATTTATGCCAAGTCAACACCATTCTCCGTGTACTGATGTACCCAATGGAGCACTGGCCAGTGCGTCCCTCAATACTATTCTCCGTGTTAAAATCATGGAGAACTACCATTCTCCTTGTTAATTGACAAGAAATTTCCATTCTCTATGTTAGAATGCAGGAGAATGGACATTCTCCGTGTTAAAACCACAAAGAATGTCAATCTCCGTTTAAATAACACAGAAAATTGCCATTCTCCGTGCTAAAAGGACGGAGAATGACCATTTCCCTTGTTAAATTGACGGAGAATTACCACCCTCCGTGTTAAAATTGACTGAGGATTGCTGTTTTTCTTATTAAATTGATGGAGAATTATAAAAAAAGTTTGATAATTAAGTCAACGACGGTTCATTTGATTCCATTTGCTCTTTGTCGCTATCTCGCTTCCGTACTTTACAATCACGAAAATTGTGACCCAATTTTTTACAAACTCTACAAATTCTAGGCTTCGGGATAGTCTAACTTACTTTAGACTGGCTTGATTTCCCTTAAGAAGGCCTTTCTTTTGTTGCTACTGGATTTGGCTCTTTAAAAGATTCATGCACTCCATAAACTGTATCAGCTACCATTTTTTCTTCTTCACCAATATCGGTCACCATTTTTTTTAACTCCATCAGAACAGACGACATCAACTCCGTTCCCTTCTCTTGAATTTTGCTTAATTTTTTATAATAATACGTAAACAGATTAACTTGTTCATTAATACCACCATACCTTCTGCTCTCAATACTGTCTGGGTGGATGAATCTTCTTTCTGCGCGTCCGGACAGATAACTCTCTTTGTAATCCTTGAGCCAACGAATTTTTATCAAGTTCTTTGGAATATCTTCCAATTACAATATCTTCATTGCTGAAAAAATATGCCTACAAGGAATCCCCTTAGTCTCCATCCATAAGCAGTCACAGTTTATGATGTTGTCGGCCCGATCAAATGTAACCTTCTGGTTGATACTGTTTGGCGACATATACTTTGGATAGTGCAAACTTCTGTCTCTCTTATGATGTGATGGTGGAGAACAGTATATGTATCAGAATATGTGATTTCCTTCCTTACCTCTATAAATATCGTTTTAGTATAAATTACGACAAATTTATTTTCTATTTCGGCCATGCTAGTTTGCTTCACAACTGGTGTTGAGAGTTTATCAGTGACATGCTTACTTATCTGGCCGTAACGTAAGGCTGCCAAATCGTGTCACAATTTTGAAGGGCCTTCCATAGTGGTAGCTTCTCATTCAAAAATCTTTTCAGAAATGCGTTCATAGATTTACATCTATTTGTTGCAGTAGAACTACCAAAATAATTTCCACGTAGGAATGTGTTCGCCTATCGCTACCTCGTTCTGTACAATGAGTGGTCCACTCATTGTTCTCTACATTATAATACTTTATTTTTTCTATTACAAAATTTTATTTATACTTTGTTGATTTCTATTAATGTTTTCCCCTTTTTATAACACAGTGGGAAATTTCTAAGGGTGATGCGCATTTCAAAGTACGACGTGAGTGATGAAACTTTCGTGAGACACTTGGAGTTTCTTCCAGTGCTAGAAGAACTCGACATTAGCTACTGCCTCTATAACATGTCGACTGGAATATTTTTCGTCGGCAAGTATTGCCACCATCTGGTCAAGCTGAGGAGGAACATGCCCCCTCTATATTTCATGGTCAGGAACATATTCGTGTTGAACATGTCGAACGAGACGGAGGGAAAGGCCGTGGCCGATTCGATGCTGTCTCGAGCACCTAGAGATGGGCTCAGACATGTTCAATGGAGACACGCTACGATCTATCATATGCAACTGCAAGGGTCTTCGCATGCTCGACATACGTGGGTGCTTCAACGTGCACTTCAATGACGACCTCAAGAAAATTTGTGATTTAATACAGACGTTTAAATGACCCTTTGATGATGTAATCCCAGGGGAACGTGGATACGAGATGTATAGTAATTTAGATCTCATCAATCAGTCATGGGGTGAATGGTTCTTCTGACATTAGCATGTATGCATGCATTTTTTTCTATTTTCATATTTACTAGTAAATGTACGTGCTTTGCACGTATAAAAACATATAATAAGAATTTTATCAAATTATAGTTAAATGCGCTTCTAACTCATTTGGTTAAGGTGCAAGATATTTTTTTTGTTTGGTTGAGTTTGATTCTCCATTTTGACAAAATTTTATTTTTTCCAACAATTTTTTACATAATTACTTTTTTAAAAATAAAATGGACTGTGCTATAATGACGGCTTAGACGCCACTTTTGAGCCATTTTGAAGCCTCATTATATAGTGAAAGATATGATATCAGTATCTTAACATTAATACAACATCTTAGTGTAATCATATCCAAGAGATTTCGATATTTTCCCACACAGTGATGACATTTTACCTTCTTCAAGATGACTTTTGGCGGTGCAAATTTCACTCATATTTATGGTATCAGTGCCATTCACCATAATTAATGGTGATCGATAGACATTTATACAAGAAGAGTGGCCCGGAGGAGATACGAAAAAATTGGTTTCTTTTTCACAACCCTTTAAAATCTATTTATACAGCCAAACAACCAAACTATTCATCTTCACCAGCCTTCAAAATCAATTTCTATAGATTCAAAACAAAACTAAACAACCAAACTATTTAAAATTCACAACCCTTCAGAACAGTCTCAAAATTGAGAAGAGCAAAACCTACATTTGCGGATGGGCCAACATCATCAAGGAGATCCTAGCCATAGTTTTGGTACTAGCGGAGAAGTCGTCTGAGGAGGTCGTCCGCTTGTCTTTCGTTTGCCGGTCGTGGTGGAAGGCGCTCTACTGTCCATGCTTCTGGTCGGACGTCAAGTTGACCCAGTGGTGCCGCAGGATTAACCTAACCTCGAAAATTGACGAGATGGTGAACAAGCTAGTGGCACGCAGTGAGGGAAAAAAAGGACTCAAAATTAGTTTAGATTAATCATACTCAGATTTCTTGGTGTATTAGAACAAATTAAATTTGATTATAATTAGAATTCTTAATTTTTATAATATTAGGTTGTTAATTTGATTTGCATTACATTAAATCTTTACATAGATCAGACTCTAAATAATAAATTAGGGTTAATGTTTTGTATATACTTGAATATTCTCCGTCCTAAATGTACCATACTTTGTTAAAAGTACGGAGGATAGCCATTCTCCGTGTTAAAACCACGGAGAATGGCCATTCTCGGTGTTATAGGCATGGAGAACGGACATTTTCCGTGTTAAAAGCACGAAGAATGGCCATTCTCCGTATTAGAAGTACGGAGAATGGCCACTACCCATCCCAAATTGTTCCATACTAAGTTAAAAGAATATAATAGCACCCAAAAAATGATAACAATAGAAAAATTCTACAGAACCCACACACCAGACTCGAACCTAGGCCTTCTATGTAAAAGCTAAACAACACAACCAACTAAGCTTGGAGTAAGAAGAGTCACTGGAGGTTATTGAATATCCCCAACTTCCAATAAGGAATAATAAGAGTCGGTTAGGAACGTGTATATATATACATAGGGGTCCCCATTTATTTGAGTAGGTTGCACATTTAACATGGCTCCAAAAAATATAATTTGGTTGGGAACCATAGCCAAGGTCTTCTTTCCGTCGTCGTCTAGCCTCTCTGCATGGAGCACCCTCTGCGCCGCCTCCGGCCCATGACTGGCTGGCAGAGGCTGCGAACTTCCTGACCTCCTACGGGTTGTCACTGGAGATTATTGCTCGACCTCTTGATCCGGCGCCCAACTTTGACCTGTTGCCGATCATTATGGAGGAACGGGATTCTCTAGAGAAGGGGGAAGGGTTACGCCGCCTGTGCCATAGGGCGGGTTTGCGCACCCTGCAGGATTTTACAGAGGTCCTCCGCGAGGCTAGTGAGGGGTCTACGTAGACCTTTTCTTTTTCTGTTTTTTTAGTTTTTTAAAGTTTTTTCCTCCTCTTGTATCCTTCGCCGGAGAATGTTCCGGCGAAGAAGCTGGGATTTAATGTAATCTAATATTTTGTTAACTTAATTTGGTTTCGGCTGCAAGCAACTAACTATTTTATCTATTTTTTAATTAACAAATCTTGTTACGTTAAATCTATATATCTGTGACGATATCTCCATCAATGACTTGTTACGTCATAGAATTGATTATGCTGCCAGTGTCAAGTTCTTGCCATCAAATCCATCTTAAATATGATTACAAAGTAAACTAGAGGACAACTTTGAGTGTTTTAATTTTACACTTTTCAAGTACATAGTCTTGTTAGCAAGTCGTTAAACGGGAAAAATTTGGGATGACAAAAATACGAGTATAGATCGGCTCAATACAAAAAAAATACGTTCAAAAATTCAATCAAAAATTCAAAAAATAGAAATATTGAGATTAGAAACTTCACATTCTTAAATATGTTGTCAAATTTTGTTAATTAAACATGTTTCTACCACGTTTTTTGTGCCAAATTTTTCAATAATTTATACGAAACACGTTTAAAACTTCGCATGCTTAAAGTTTATGTAGTGATTTCACGTGGATATATACTAGTAATAATAGTAATAAATTTAATTTTGGAAAGTAGTTTTTAAAATTAGGGTCTCAGAATCCCAAAGGTTTGTGCTCTTATAAAATTTAAGACTCAAAACTATTCTAATTTTTTCCACTTCCCAAGATCATATAAAACGGTCGAATTTTTCCTCTTCTTCTCTTAAACCCTCTTCCTTCTCCCAAACCCTCTCCAAATACTCCCCCAAACGACTGCTTAAAATGATCAAAATGCCATCGAAGAAACAACGATCGTCTCCGAAGGAGAAGAATCCACAAAGGGATGCGATACAGGTCCGAAGGGCAGAACTTGCAAGGGCGGCGAAAACCATGATTATGGTCGCTAGGGCAGAGGCCGAAAGGGTAGAGGCGAAAGCAGCGGCGGCGGCAGCGACGACGAAAGCGGCGGCAACAGCCAAGCCACCTGCAAAAAATGCTAAAAAACTCATTGCTCGATAAAGACCGAAAAATCTATCTTCGATACAGAGTCGTCGAAAGACTCAACTTATGAAGATTGAAGGTGTACTCAAGCGAAGACTAAGATGGCACCGAATACAGAGTCATCAGCGTACTCTGAGGATTTTGAATCCTCATCAGAAGAGAAAAATGAAGAGGAAGAGCAATCATCAAATAAGTCCCAGGATGGAGAGGAGATAAATTTTTTTACAGACTCTAAATCTAAGAAGATTTACAATAAATATTTCAAAAAAGGCTGTTATGCCTGAAAGATTAATTAAGATGGATGATGTCGAAGATGAAGCTTTCCTGGATATATTAAAATTCTATCAGTTGGAGAAACTGAACAAATCTTGTCTTGAGAAAATCTCCCAAACAATAGTAAGAGAATTTTACTCAAATCTTTTGGCTGAAATTAAAAAAAAAAAAGAGGATCAACAACTGGTGTTTCTGAGAAGGAAACTGATTAGGATAAATGCTGTTGTCATCAATGAATTTTATGGATTTGATCCAGTTTCTGAGTTTGATATGAAAGATATTGATAACGTTTCCATGAGAGATGCAATTCATGAGATTATAGGTGTATCAGTGGGTGCTAAGACCCCTCAAAATGTATACAAAGATCAAATAAAAACTTTGTATAAATTGTTGCATGCCTACTTATCTCAAATACTCAACCCTACTAGACATGAGTTTTCCATCCATCCCGAGAGAGTAAAATTTCTTTATTATATGGGGAAGAAAAAATGATGGATATAGGTTCTTACATGTTTAGTAGAATGATGCATCTCGTAGAAAAACCAACTGCAAGGACAGTTCTCCCTTTCGGAGGATTTGTATGCTCAATGGCTAGTAAACATTCTGTCCCAAGCTTAGCATGGAATGTTTATATTAAAAACAAAGGCCTCATGAGAAAACTAACCTTCACTCGAATGTTTGGAAAATGGGCAGCAGCTGCAAGCAAACCATCAACATCTGGAAAACCATCAACTTATGGAATCCCAAACACTAAGGACAGGGTTGATGATCTATACAATTTTGTTGCTGCAAACTTTGAGAATGTCTTCAAAGAGATGAAGACTATATTCGACAACCAGAAATTGATTCTGGATAAGATTAAACAGATAGAGGTTGAATTTGCTGACGAAGAATAAGATTTCCCTTCCCTCGTGAAGAAGGTAAATGGGGCTAGCCCAAACTCTTATGTAAAAATACACACTATACACATTGACACTCTAATGCTAGCCCTCACTTTGATACTTCTATTTATGTTTCTGGATGTCATTTCTACATATACAGTGAGTCCATACTGACTATAATTTTTCGTATTCCGTCCCTCAAGGTGTAGGTGAAGGATATTTTGAGGAAGAAGAAGAAAAAAGAAGAAGAAGAAGATGGAGATGGAGATGGAGATGGAGATGAAGATTCATCTTTTGAGTTTTAAAACTTTTATTTCAATTTGAAAGTAATATTTGAATTGTAATATGGTTCTGAATATTTGTTGGTCTTGGCGGTCAAACTAAATTTTGTGTTTAAAATATTGTAAGACTAAACTTTTCGCTTGTACTAAGCACCGTTGCGGTGCATGGTTCGTAATTTGTTTGGAAAATATAATATGGTCTTGAATTTAGAGTAGGTCTAATATTTTTTTAGATTATTGTATTGTGAATTATGCAGGTTTTATGTTGAATTACTAACGTGGATTGGGCAGATTACTGTAACGTGGATTATGCAGTTTATTGGACTTGGAATGAAGTATACTTAATTTGATTATGATTTTTTGTTTGAAGCATTTATTTGATTTGCAGTTGGCCTCACAGATGATTTTGATCTTTTGGTGTATTCCTTTGATTTGCAAATGCCCTTCACAGATTTCATGAGTCCTGGGTGCATTCCTAGGGTTACAGATGGCCTCATTATGGATGCATTCCTGGGATCACTAAAACTTTATTTGATTGTAATGTATTTTGCTTTCTATAAATAATCGGTACATCGATGCCATCAGTATGAATTTGATGCCAGTGTAATGCATAATTTAATTCTACCTGTTCATCTCTTGTTATTGCTGAAGCAAAGTATGTAATGTAAGAAAAATTCTCTTGGATAGTAGGTTAATTATATTCAAACACTCGCAAGCAATTTTGTGCAGCCATACAGTGGAAGCCTGATAAAATGATATTCAGATTTTCTTGAACATAATTTAATATTAAATGAATATACTTTGGTAAATGATATTAAAAATACTGTAAATATTTGGTGAAAAAAATATGAGATACTTGAACATTTTTCGTCCTAAATGTACCATACTTTGTTAAAAGCACAAAAAATGTCCATTCTTCGTGTTAAAAGTACGGAGAAGGACCATTCTCCGTGTTAAAAGTACGGAGAATGACCATTCTCCATGTTAAAAGAACGGAGAATGGCCATTCTTCGTTTTAAAAGCAAGGAGAATGGTCATTCTCCATGTTAAAAGAACGGAGAATGGCCATTCTCCGTGTTAAAAGCAAGGACAATGGCCATTCTCCTTGTTAAAAGCAAGAAGAATGTCCATTCTCGGTCCAAAATGTACCATACTTTGTTAACGTAAAAATTCGAATATACTTTGGTAAATGGTGTTTTTTTAAATACTGTAAATATTAGAAAGATGGTAAATTTGACAAAATGTCACAATACAAAAAACATTCTCTTCGAAAATATTATCATTAGAAAAGTAAAAAATATTTCGTCCGATCAATACAAATTTTTTTAAAAATATATGAGCAGATGATCGAATCTTCCTCAGAAGCAGGTTTCCTCAGTTCACCACCACCACCATGGCATGTAGCTTTATTACCAAAATATTAAATTTTTAGATAAAAAATAAAATTCCTGACAATGGCATGGACAGTAAAATTTACTAAGCTGGAAGCCTGCAGGAGCGGCGCCGCTAGTACTTCTCCTTGTTCGAGGAGGTCTCGACGACGTCCGACGCGAACCGGACCGATTCTTCTCAGTACCGCTGGTACTCCTCGTTGTTCTAGGAGGGCTCGACGATGTTCGACGCGATCTAGACCGATTCTTATTTCCTTTTTCATCTCCATTTCTCCTTCCACCACCACCACCAACACCATCACCACCACAGCTTGTAACCAAATTTTTTTTACGGAATTTATACGTTGATGCACAAAATATTAAATTAGATGGACGAAAGAGAGAGTAAATATGAGTTAATTTAGGGTGTTCATTGAAAAAATTAAAGTGAATAATGACCTGCTAAATCAAGTTACCAAGAGGTCAAAAGTCAAAATCAATATTAAATGATGTTTCTACTCTATTATTCAATCCGAACCATTGGATCAACATCCAATGGTCCAGATTTGGGATGTATCGATACATCCTTTTCCAGGGGATGTAGGGTAGAACGACCGTATATATATATATATATATATATATATATATATATATATATATATGTGTGTGTGTGTGTGTGTGTGTGTGTGTGTGTGTGTGTGTGTGTGTGTGTGTGTGTGTGTGTGTGCGTGCGTGCGTGCGTGCGTGCGTGCGTGCGTGCGTGCGTGCGTGCGTGCGTGCGTGCGTGCGTGCGTGTGTGTGTGTGTGTGTGTGTGTGTGTGTGTGTGTGTTGGTAGCTCATTTTTATAGTCTCGTGAATAAATCCTATAAGTTCTATATTAAATATAATATATGCATTATTTGCTTTTTAAATTTATAATTACCTTGGAAATAGGATAACATCCTCTTAGAATGTTATTTTGGATTTATTTAGGCTATATATATGTAAAACCCTACAAAACTTAAAGGAATATTAATTTTTTTTAGATTTTATTTAATTCTAATTTATTTTTATCTTATTTATATTATATAAAAGGACTATAGTCATGGTTGAGTTTGAATATGCAAGACGACTAGAAAATATGGCATACCTAGCGTAGTCGGATGCTTTAACTAGCATGCTAGCCATGTTAGGAATGCCATGGTCATACAGTAATCTGTTGCTTGTTAACCATCAAATTATGGCACAAGTTATATTATATTTAATTAATTAGTTAAGAAAGCCTTTATGACTTTTTAGGAGACCCGTTTGCACCAAACCTTCCCAAACCTCTTCCAAGCCAAACCCAACCCTATGTAGGCATGTTGGGCATTAATAAATATTAATAATTACATATATTTGTATTTAATTCAGATTTGGATTGTATTTCATAGATAGAATTAATTAGTTCTATATTGGGAAAGACCTTTTTAAATCCTCAATCCAATCAATTAGCCAACTCACCAAACAACCAAATCATGCCAAGTGGACCCCCACCATAGATTATTCGGCCAAGCAAATGCCCCCATGGCCGAACACCTCATAGGAATAGGTTTTCCACTCCTTTTCATGCATGCAACCCAATAAAGCCCATATATATACATCAACTTAGCCCAAACCCTAACCCTAACTTAATTCTTCCTTTCTTTCCATCTCAATAGCTGACCACCTCTCCCCCTCTCCATATTTTCGGTAGCACCTCCCCCCCCCATAGACTCCATACATCATCTTCTCCATTGCACATCTCTTCTTCCTTCACAAAAACTCATCTCCTCCACTTAACCCCTCAAAACATACCCTAAAAACTCCATCTTCTCCATCCAACCATCTATAGCCATTGTTAACCCTTTCATACTCACCAAAAAAGGATTAGCAAGCAAGGATAGCGAGAAAGGTTGGAGCTTTGGCGAGGAGAAGTCATCATAACCTTTCTAGCAAGGACCTTTGGTAAAAAATTCTAATCTTTCCATCTCAAACCCTCACTAAAATTCTGTAGAAAATATGTTATTAAATCTTTAGAAATTATATTTTGATAGCTTTTGTTAAGTATAATCATCCATAAAGATTTCATGAAATATAGGCGTAATATTCATGTTTCGGTAGGATCAAAATTAACCCCATTGTGAAGGAACTATGAGTTATTGGTGCCTATCCTCAAAATTGAATTTTATGTGTGTTTATATACATAAATTAGGATTTTTAAGTATTTTTCATGATTTTAGCAACTCAAATATGGTCGGAATTTTTTTTGGTCAAAACTAGCTAATTTCGGGTAACCGGCTGACCTAGAATATCCCAAACTTGTAGTATAAATCAACCATTGTACCTCTATTATGATTGTGTGAAATAAGATATTTTATTTCTGTTTAAAATATATTTTTATTTATTTTAGCAATTTTGAGTCATTAACTATGTTCCGGGCGAGTTTCGGGTAGAATAGCTGACTTAGTAATCAACTAGTCATAAATGTCTTTAGAAATATTAATTCTGGAATTTCGGAGATAAATCTGCAGAAAATTAGTTCAAATATTATTTTTATGATATTTATATGATTTTTAAGTATGTTATTGAAGTAGGGGCATAACCGACTAATTAAGAGTTAGAAACCCTAAAACTGTGTTTTGATGTCTCGTGGAACCTGTGTGTGATTGTATGGATCTAAATGGTTCCACGAGAGATTGAATATAATTTTAACACATTACTTTGACTAGTTAAGTTGTATCGTAAGTTATGTGAGTAGTGACTTAATCTAGTTAATTAATTATCTAGGAGCGTCGGGTTCCGGAGGCGTGGACGCGGGAGCGGCATTTCATATTCACAGCACGGAATCAGGCAAGATACCTTGCTACCTTACTCTGTGATTTATATATTCTTATTTTTAGTTGTTATTTTTCAGCATTTCTTATTTTTGTTATTATAAAACTGTGCGTCCAAGTCACACTTGGGTGCAAGCGACTCTATCAGTCGTTTTCTTACTTTTGTTTATTTCTCTTGCATTGACTTAGTCTAGTGACCACCCATTGTTGATGAGGTATTGTCATATCTCATACGGCCTTGACACTTGCTTTACCACGTGTTGTGAGTCATATGTAGGACACGTGCTCGCGTAGTCGGCTGACCATCGATACGTATGAGGCGTGCGACGGATCGAAGTAACTGCCAATAGAATTGAATGCTAGTAGACTTGGCAGTACTGGAGATCTTATGAGTCATGGATGTGCTCGTACTAGGCATTGGGTGGGGAGAACAGTTCCTTAACGTATGGGTCACTTACGCACTTTTCTATTCCTGATCCTGCTGGCCTCTGACATTCGAGGAATGTTATGCTTTGAGGTCCCTGGTATCCTGATGGGACCATACCCGAGTTACCTACACCTGAGCCAGATGCCCATGCGTTGAAGGTCTGTTCTTAACTGTATTTTCACCGTACACTGGTAGGCACCCTATTGCATGCATCCCCTTTTACTCTCTATTATATATCACAGATTATATGGCATGTTCTTTATATATCTTGTTACGTCCCTCAGAGGACCTGGTTATCTCTCCAGGTGTGTGCTATGTGACTTTTGTAGGGGTTCTAGCCAAGGTCGCGATCTTCTCTATTTCTTCGAGGATGATTGCTCTTGGTTCGTCTTGCCATTTTATCGATCATTTCTTTGTATATTTTCTTTTATTTAAAATAGTTGGTAGTGGATTTGTCTCTGTCCAACTGCATGTATAAGTGACAAATTCTTGAGTTGATTATAATATTATTCTCTATTATTGTAGATGAGATTTAGTTATCATGGTTTACTGTATTTTATAGCTTATGTATACATATGAGGTTCCATGCATTGGAGTATACTTCGTATGTATACAGCTGGCATGTCTACGTACTTAGTCCTAAGTATTTTGGGACTGTGCATTACATGTTTTTGTGGTGGCCCATGCAGGTCTCGAATATCACTTCGGTTACGTTACTGTACCGTTGTAAGCCTGCAAATAAGATTAGAGTCTAAAATCTCATCCACATACTTGACCTCCTCCATTAATTCCAATTTCGAACTTTCATCCGGCTACCTTGATATCCTTCTGCTTGATTCCTTTCCACTGTAAATCTTATCCTTTTTCCTTCGTGCCTAATAGAGAGGTAAGAAATATAACTTGTACTAGTTATACGTGTTATATTTCTCAGTTACTTTACTAGTTTATTTTATAAGTTGGGTGGTATGACTACAACCTACCACCCGTATCCTTGTAACCTAGTATTAAAGTGTAATAGGGTGATAATGAATAGATACTAGTGTAGGAAGATATAGTTACCTAGAAGATAGAGTTTTAGTAGCCCATACTTCATTAGTCAACCAAAGCCTGATACAAGAGACAGTAGGACGACTGTATAAGCAGGAACACTAGACAAGACTTAGATTCTTGTGAAAACTTGAACTATTTATTACTGCTTTTATCATTATCTCCCGTAATTATACTTCGCAATATCATAAATAATGTTGCTATTTATAGCCTAGTTTTACAAGCTTATATTTTTATCGAGCTTGTTCAGGACATATGCATACTAGGGACGCCCGCTAACATATTGCCTAATCAGAATCAGTGTATTATGGTCTGTTCAATCTTGGTGCACTTGGTTCGCTCATCATATAATTACCTTACATAGATTGAGATATAGAGGTATCTAGGATCTCATCCACGACTGCATTGACAATTCCTCTTGAATTATACATTCACCTTTGAATCACATAATTGTATTCAATGACATCTTTCTTGAACTCTTTATTGCCTTTGTCTTCACTGATTGGAAAGACAAACGCTTGTATTTTATAGATGGATACAGAGTATCCCCATGGCCATGATAGTTGTATACACAAGTGTAGCTACCATCGGCCAGCCATGTGACTACAACCTTGCATTGAGATTACTCGTTCTTCCTCGACCCTGAAACTACTATTGTGACCTTCTAGTCATTTGAATATGATAATGATTAGAATTATACCTTTGGTCGAAACACCAACATAGGAGACTATCTATTCTCAGGGAACAAATTATTATGGGTCTCTAAATATTTTTCTTAATTCTTGCTTTAACTAGCAACCCTTATGCCTTAACCCAACCCTTACCCGACCAAGCCCACAGTTAGACATGAGGGGAAACAGACAGAAACAAAGACAAGCATTTACCATGACTATGATAGATACCCATTTCGAGATTAGGATCCAACCTGTGTTACTCTAGGCATACAATTTTGTTATTAAAGAGTGACTTAGCATTAGAACAACACATTCTCCAGCTTAGCCAATATCTGTAGCTTAACACTTTATCATATTGACTTACTTGTTATCAACAAGCAACGCATGAGCCCTACATTCGATGCCATTAGAACCCTTATGACCATGGTTTTGCAGGCTTGACACAAATAGAAAATTTATGACTTAGTCGTTAGAGATCTTTCATATGACGTGCCTTAGATTTTGTTATTCCACCGATAGACTCTTGTATACTATAGAGGAGTGGGTCATTATATTATTCGACTCATGTATCATTGTACAAAATCATATCCATTTATTAGAAATCGGGGTACGGTCCTCGAAACTGATTCATAACTACCATATCACATTATCGATCATATCGTGACTATTATTACCAAAGGTCAAGGTACGAGGTCGCGACTCAAATATTCCTAACCTCATTATTCCTAAAACCATGTCCTAGTCTCTAGAGTGAATAGATGGTAAGCCATTCTTACTTTTAGGAATTATGGGATCACTGATTTATTGAGGTAAATTGGTTCTCGCTAGGATGATAAATTAGTGACTTATGAACTCCCACTTTCTTTTTAGATCTTTTGATATCCCTCACCGTGACTTTGATATTCGGAGTGTAATACTAGCTGTTACCTTCCAACAAAATTCATATGCAAGACCTAGACGAGTTCACCTTCAAGTAGACATATCATGTCCCACTCAAACATGTTCCCTTGTGCTCTATTTTCATGATACGACCTTCAGGTAATAAGGGCTAACTATCATCCTTACCGTAATACCGATGTACACTCTGACTTCAATTAGAGACCGAACCTCGACTAAATTCTTTCGACCCAATATGCGGTGGTGACCTACTCGAAGCCCACTACGCACATGTCACTAGTGTGACACTCAATTGAGTCTTCATGTGATACTTATACACAAAAGTCACAAAAGACATAGTTTTGGGCTTAAGGAACCTAGTTAACTAACCCAACCGAAAATTAGCCCAACCACTTGTGTTGGAACCTAATCTACGATTTCCATAAACTTAATAGGAATGGTCTAGATGGGCTTTTATAGATCTTGTCCATCCAATATAGATTTAAACCAAGATTCTTTCAATAAAAGATCGATGACCCATTTGGGAATCCATTAAGACCCGGTTAAATCAATCCATGCCTATCGCCATATTTGGACTATAAAACCAAACTTGATGTAATAGGCCATTACCCCTATTATGTAGGCCCCACCTCTTAGTTCCCTAATTCTCCTTCCATAAATTTTGCAACCATATATCTTGGTATCCCATGTTATACAATGAATGGAATCCCGTTGTACTAACCTATTTCCGGTAGTACTTGACTAAGACCTCCTCTATTGCCTGGATGAAATACGGACAACATGTGAGCAAATGTTAAATGAGTAATACTAGGGCTTCCCATAAAGTCCATGACTACTACCAGAAGTATCTCATATCCTCGTACACCACTAGGAGGTTGCCACTTAGAAGTCCCATTACTTCGCTTCCCCGATTAACCAATTTTCGTAAGTTACGTAGAACCTTGAACTTAGTGTACTCCACCTCTTTAAATAGGATGCCTTTCGTAGACTGTTCTTCCATCTGATGGGACATTGCGATGTGGTGACCATATTTATGTTCCTAATGGAGAGCTACGACAGGAGTTAATGACAGAAGCACACAGTTCGACCTACTCTATTCATCCCGGAGGAACTAAGATGTACCGGGACTTACGACAATATTATTGGTGGCACGGAATGAAGCGAGAGATAGCTCATTTCATGGCCAAGTGTTTGGTATGCCAACAAGTGAAGATCGAGCACCAGAGGATGGCCAGATTATTGCAGCCGCTACCCATTCTCGAGTGGAAGTGGGAGCACATTACGATGGACTTCGTCACAAGATTTTCTCAGAGTCCTAGTGGACGAGATGCGGTATGGGTGATTGTTGATAGACTTACCAAATCAGCCCACTTCTTACCTTTTAGAGTGGGATAGTCCACAGAAGTCTTGGCAGATATGTACATGAAGCAAATAGTGAAGCTGCATGGTGTACCAGTTAGTATCGTGTCAGATCGTGACTCGAGGTTCACTTCGCACTTTTGGAGGAGTATACAAGAAAGTTTGGGTACGCGCTTGAAGTTCAGCACGTCGTACCATCCGCAGACAGACGGCTAATCAGAGCATACGATTCAGATGCTAGAGGATATGCTGAGAGCGTGTATGCTTGACTTTGGCAGATCATGGGAAGACCACCTTCACCTTGTGGAGTTTTCTTACAACAATAGCTATCAAGCAAGCATTCAGATGGCTCCGTTTGAAGCATTGTATGGTAGGAAGTGTCGATCTCCTGTCTGCTGGAGCGACATCAGAGAGCGATAGATATTGGGTCCCGAGTTGGTTTTGAGCACTATGGAGAAGGTTAAGAAGAAACAGGACCACCTACGAGCAGCGCAGGATCGACAGAGGCCGTGGGCAGATAATCGTCATCGACCCTTGGAGTTTAAGGAAGGAGACCATGTATTCTTGAAGATATCCCCCACTAGAGGCACGATTTGATTCGAAGGACGTGGCAAGTTGAGTCCAAGATACATTGGCCCTTTTGATGTCTTGGAACGGATTGGAGTGGTGGCCTACAGATTGTCATTGCTACCGTTATTAGAGGAAGTACATGACGTATTCCATGTGTCCTACCTGAGGCGATACATGGCAGACAGTAGTCATGTGCTCGATCACTCCAAAATTACAGTTGGGCCGAGTTTGTCATATCAAGAGCAACCAGTAGGCATCCTTGATCGCCGAGTAAAGGTGTTGCAGAATCAATCTATACCATTGGTTCGCGTGGCATGGAAGCATCACTCGCCGGGAGAGTCTACTTGGGAGCGCGAGGACGACATCCAAAATCGCTACCCGCAATTGTTTGACAACCAAGGTATGTCCTGCATATGTTAGTTCTTTATAGTTTCTTACATTGCATTGCACTGCATTCGAACCCCTACCTTAGTTTAATTTTGAGGATGAAATTTCTTTAAGTTGGGTAGGGTGTAAAACCCCTCAAAACTTAAAGGAACATTTAAATTTATTTTTTGGATTTTATTTAATTCTAATTTATTTTTATCTTATTTATATTATATAAAAGGACTATAGTCATGGTTGAGTTTGAATATGCAAGACGACTAGAAAGTATGGCATGCCTAGCATAGTCAGGTGCTTTAACTAGCATGCTAGCCATGTTAGGAATGCCATGGTCATACAGTAATCTCTTGCATGTTAACCATTCAAATTATGGCACAAGTTATATTTTATTTAATTAATTAGTTAAGAAAGCCTTTATGACTTTTTAGGAGACCCGGTTGCACCAAACCTTCCCAAACCTCTTCCAAGCCAAACCCAACCCTATGTAAGCATGTTGGACATTAATAAATATTAATAATTATATATATTTTTATTTAATTTAGATTTGGATTGTATTTCATAGATAGAATTAATGAGTTCTATATTAGGATAGACCTTTTTAAATGCTCAATCCAATCAATTAGCCAACTCACCAAACAACCAAATCATGCCAAGTGGACCCCCACCATAGATTATTCGGCCAAGCAAACCCCCCTCTCATGGCCAAACACCTCATAGGAATAGGTTTTCCACTCCTTTTCATGCATGCAACCCAATATGGGGTTCATGCGGGTCACAAATTTGCCGCATAAGTACTTTGGGCCAAACTGGTCCGCATAAATACTTTGGGCCAAACTGGTCCGCATAAAGGAGAGCCGCATGACAGATTCGACACCCTATGCGGCCCGTCGACAACCAGACTGATTCAAGCCGCAGAAGAAAGATATACGGCCAAGTTGATCAGTTCGTCTGATAAAGCTGATAAATTCTGTCAAAACTGACAGCTCTGACACTCTGACAAAAAGATAAGACGTGAGCAGACAAAATGTCATGTTACCAAAGGCAGGATTCATGCGCTTTCATGCGACCAGAAGGAGTGTTATCCAAGCCGCACGAACCTTATACGGCTCAAACATATGCGGCCCCAAGGTCTCCGAACTTCATGCGGCCAAGGATGATTGTAACCCAAGCCGCATGAGATTTACGCGGCCCAAAATACAAAATCTATGCGGCTTAAAAATCCTTAAGCTATATGCGGACTAAGAAAGATTGTGACTTAAGCCGCATGAGTCTCATGCGGCCCAACATGGTCGGAAACTGAGAGACTCATACGGCTCAAAATAATTTCTATCCTGCGATAGGACACGTGGCAGGCTGACCAAGTCTCAACCACCCAGATTTACTGCAACAAAATCCCAACAAATCGACAACTGGCGGCCAAAGAGCGGGTCTTCACGTGCTGATTAGCCACGTGGCCACAGGCCATCTATGCGGCTCAAAATACATACCATTATAAATAGCAGGGTGCCACACCCCTGCAAAAGGCTGGCAACCTCCAAAAGGCAATTTCTTCAAGTACAAAAGACTGCGTCGGATAGTCCAAGGAGTAAGGCAGAGTTGATACACTTTCCCGAGCCTCTACCGTCACCCCCAGAATCAAAAACTAAATAATTGTACCTAGATTGTTTCCTAGGATTTCTTTCTAGGTTCTTCTTTGTACAAGCCAGTTTGCAATCAATTTCAGTATTTCTGTAATACCTGTCTTTGATATTTAATGGCATACAAGATTATGACTCTGCTGGAGACGTCCTTCTCCTCTGATGAGAAGCTGGTGACGCAATCTGATACATCCAAGCTCGGCTCTACGCAGCAAATGCTTGTGGTTCGTTTTGACCAACAAGCCTTCGAAGAAATGCTCTCTGAAGGGAGCGCCAGCCCGTCACAGAAGCGAGCCAACCCAAAAAGAACTCGCAGGACATCAGTGCGCAAAACAGTTACCCCCGACCAAGTTCTCGAAGAAGCTCCTTCCGCAGCCCAAGATGGTGACCAAAGCTCTCTTGTGGCTTTGCTTTCGACCGCAGAAGACCCCACTGTCCTCAAATCCAGCAAAGGAAAATACTACGATGCTGAGTTTTTGGGGGCACAAAGGAAATCTATGCGGCCAAAGAAGAAGCCGCATAAGAAAGATGGGCAATCTATCCATGCGGCAGCCAACTCTGGCCGTAGGCAGACAACTCATGTGGCAGCCAACTCTGGCCACAGAAAGATGGCCCATACGGCAACCAACTCTAGCCACAGGAAGACGGCCCATGCGACAACCAACTCTGGCCGCAGGAAGATGGCTTATGCGTCAGCCAGCTCTGGCCATAGGAAGATAGCCCATGCGGCAGCCAATCCTGGCCTCAGACATGATGTTTCATACGGCCCTGTCAGAAGCTCTGTGTTCGACCGTCTCTCATGCGGGGCCGACTCTATGCGGTCTATTGAGGATGTAGAATATTCCAATCAAGACCCTTCTTACTATGCGCCTTCAGGCGCTAAGTTGAAGAAGTCCAGGACAGTGCGGGCCCAACAAGCCCAGTCAACTGTCCAAGCTACTAATCGTCAGCGGGCACCGTTAACTGTTATGTGGGCTCCTGATGGAAAGTTGTACAGAACCACCCGCGTCCAGTCCCCCAGGGCTAACGGACAGGGCGGGTCTTTAAAGTCTCCCTGCATCGATCGAAAGCATGTACTTTTACTAGCCTCGGATCTGGGAGCAAACATGATACCTACGCATCTGTGTGCTCGGGATACCCGAGTCCACAAGTTTGATGCAAAGGTAGATAAGCCTGCAATCGACTTACGTGAGGTGATTACTCACAAACGCAAGGAGGCAATCGTGGCATGCGATGAGTCCCTCTCGGGACGTCGTTGCACCCAAGTCATCATCCACTGCTGCTGCAACGAGTCGGCAACACCTGAAGATCGGCAGTCGGTTTTCCAACGACTACAATAGCCAGCACCTGTCCGACAATAGCTCAAAAAACATGTACAAATTCCAGGAGACGAGGAGTTTCCTTTCGCCTCCTGTAATTCAACTCAGAAGGTTTCTCCCGTCAAAGGAGGAAAGAAGACCGTCTCTTCCAGTCCGGCAATCTCGGCCAGTATTACGAGGAAACTCTCATCTGGAGGGTTGCCGCTGACAACCACAGGGGGTGTCTATTTAGGTACTCGATCCAAAAAGAAACTTTCAGTACCTAGGGGTGCACCTTCGACCTCCTTGGGAGTAGATGAAGCTGGGGGTAGCAGTCCCCTCAATATAAACGACAACCCGGTGTACCAAGAGCACATACAGGGGATAGAGATCCCTCAAAACTGCACAACAGACTTGGACTTCCCTGAAGGCCACCTACTATCCTCAATGGGCCCCAGAATACGTATTTTAAATGCATGTACTGCTTAATGTATTTACATTTATCATGTATTGCTCTGTAATTAAACTCCTTTAATTTCATGTGAATTAATTTTCTGTAATTTTATTTCTGTATTTTATTTTCTGCTTTTATACTCTGCTTTAGCTATACTTTGGGTTCATTTAGTTGTTGGCTTAGCTTGAACCGAAACAAACCCCCACCTACCACCACCCCTTCCATTTAAAGCCTACCCCTTTCTCTCTCTTCATTACTTCACCATTAATCACCTTCTTCCTCATAACTCCTCCCCCCTACCAGCCGCCAAGGCAAGTGCCAAACTTACTTCTTGATGGATCACCGTTATTCTTGTTCCATCATCTTTCTTACTTGATTTTGAGTCTCTTTAGTACTTAGCATTTTCAATTTCCATGGTTTATTTCTTGTAGATCTAAGTTTAATGCATTTTTAGATTTCTTAGGTTTTAATCTAGTAAACTTTGTTATCTTTAAGTTTTGATGGTTCCATGTTGTAGAGAATTTCGTTCTACCCTATTTTGACCTATGAAAGTTCAGATTTGGGCATAGAATGAAGGATTTAGAGAGCTTAGAAGCAATGGTTTCCATGGTTCTGTCCTTAGAAAATTCGGAGAAGAAGAACAGATCCTGGCCGTATGACAGACCTGACCGCATGAGTTTTCATACGGCAAGTCTTCTGAGCCGCATGAAGAGTTCCAGCCGCATATAATTTTAGCCGCATGAGTATTATATCCTGGCCGTATGGTAGTGCTTGACCGCATGAGTCTTCATGCGACAAGTCATCCTGGCCGCATGGGCTTAGTCAGCCGTATGGGCTTTAGCTAGCCGCATGAGCTTAGTTAGCCGTATGAGCTTATCTGCCGCATAAATTTTTAGCTAGCCGTATATGCACTTGGTCCTTCAGTCGCGTGGGTTTAGTTTACCCGCAGCCGCATGAGATAATTCCTTTACAGCCGTATGAGTCAACCTTGTCCGCATAACTCTGAACTGTTTCGGCCGTATGAGATAATTTCTTCTCAGCCGCATAAGGCGCCTGTTGCTCACAGCCGCATGAGCAACATTTTTCTCAGCCTCATAGACTTTCTATTATTTTCTAGCCGCATAGGCATATGTTATCCTGGCCGCATAAATTTAGTTTCCTTAACCGCATGAATCAATAATTTTCTAGCCGCATGAATGATAGCCATAATGCCCTTTGGCTGATTCTTGTTCAATTGACATTGATTGACATTGACTGATATTTATTATCATTTATTGATTGATTTAGTATTTATTAACATTAAATCATTGTCTTGGCATTAATAAACAAGGATTGATATCTTAATTTAAATAAATGATCATGCGTTCCTAGTTGGAACTAAGAGACTGGCTAGTCGTCTTATTAAATTGAATGCATGAGACACGTTCATATTAATTATGAACTATTGTAATCGACTGGCTAATCTCGAATATTGACATACAGGCACATGCAGGCTTCAAATTATTTATTTATTTATTTATTTATTTATTTTCCACAAAAAGCAGCATGTGTACTTTATGGTCAAGACATGATTATTCTGTGGTTAATTTCGATTGTTGCATTACGCTATGTAAGACCTACAATCTAACCGTACGGGTATCGTTGTAGAGTTGTGCATATCGTATCCCGTACACCAGTACTCATTCTGAATGACCATGACCCACGGTATGGGATTTCACTCAACGTAAAGGCTATTAAGTTAAATAAAATAATGATTGCATGGAGAGAATGGATTCCTGAGTTCTTACATGGCAGCCCTCTTGGGACTAGTAGTGCCCGACAGGCCGGTTGGTCCCCACAGATACTGCAAATCTGCCACACGGGCAGGGAGCGGTATCTGGTTATATTACTTATTGTATATTGTATATTAATGACGGGCGTCCCGCTGGGACTCATCTAATTCATGATTGGCGTAATTGATTGACTGGGTAAACTAGCCTTGCTTGCACATAGTAAGAACTGAGGAATCTCTAATGCATAATTCTAGGATAACTTGGAACTCACTGTAGCAAGCCGTAGTAGTTGCATGTCCGTTTAAATTGATTTGTTTGTGTACTGTATCCACTCTGTTACCTAACTGAGATGATCAGAATGTCAGGACATGACGGACCAACTTCTGTCCTTGTTTGGTTGGAAGGTTGGTTCGAAGTGTCGTGATGTTATGTGAATCCTAGTAGATAGCAGAGATCTATTTATTATGTTTCCTATTACTGGTTTTACTTCTCATATCGTGCTTTCTTGCGGTACTTGCTATTAGAGGTCTAACCTCTCTGGTTTTGCATGGCCAGATTTAGAGCCGGTCCCCGAGGATCCAGCTTACTTCTACCTCCAAGAAGGTCAATACTAGAGGGATGATCGCAAGAGGGCTCGAGTGGGTTTCTTACTTCCCCGCTCGTTTTGTTAAATACTTTATACTTTACCGTTTGGCACCGACATGTTAGTCGGATTGTCTTGTACCTACTTTTGTATAATTGTAACTAAGTCAGGCTGCAGCTCATAACAATTGTGTATACTTACTATATCATCTGGCTGTGTTTTGTAAAGCCAGATATCAAGAACATTTTGACTGAGCGTTTGGGACGCCTTACTGCTTTATCTTACATGTTCTTTATTTCTGTTTCTTGTTTGAATGATTGAGACAATAGATGTGAAGCGACCATAGTGAGACTTTTATGTAGTATGCACCCCCTCATCTTTTAGACAGCATTGATCATATTATACGGTGTTCATCTACCCGTAATACGTAGCTGGCTGAGTCATTCCCCCGCTCTCCAGTATTCTGGTTCTGGGGCGTGACAAGGTTTTAGTGGTGGCCCATGCAGGTCTGATTTTAGACTTGTGGGATATTTTAATAGGATGTCTCAATCACATATATTCTCCCTTAATCTCATAATTCGTTGATTCTCAACTCCAGCTTGACATTCCAGTATTCCTTGACTTCATTGATCCTTCATGTCCGGTCATTTGATTATTCTTTTGTCCCTTTTCTTAGGGGCACTTCATCCGTACCTGTCAGAGCTGGACAGCAACAACATAGACAACACGGACAACATGACCAGGATGGTCAGCAACACGGGCCAGTACTACCTCAAGAGACTATCCAGGAAGAAGTGATAGTGGAAGCAGCAGCTGGATCGCAGTATCCACGGGTTCCACCACCACCAACAGTTCCACCTACCCCTGCGGAAATGGACACACCGGTCCTTCTGGAGATCATGAGAGGGATGATGGCTACTCAGCAACACCAGATGTTAGCTCAGCAGCGTATGCATGCTCAGTTGCAGGAGCAGAATGTACTACTCAACCAAGGGTTGCAGACGGCATTGGAAAGAGGGGCGAGGCCAGATTCAGGAGCATCGACCAGATTTTGCAAGTACAACCCCCGCCGTTTCGAAGGCACGGAGGATGCCATCTCAGCAGATGCATGGCTTAAGGATATTGAGGCTATTCTGACAGCAGCTAAGGTACCGACAGAAGAACGTGTGGATCAGGTGAAGTTGCTACTTCAGGATCTCGTACGTGATTGGTGGGAATCAGAGGAAGTAGGTATCAGACGTCCCGTTGCTTGGGACGATTTCACAGCAAGATTTAAGACGAAGTACTATGGAGTTGTGGCGTAGTTTGAGCTGCAACAGAAGTTTATCAACCTCAAGCAGGCCGGCAAGACAGCAGATTGAGTAGGTTTGCCCCAGAGATGGTAGCGACGGAGCGCCAGAGGGCGATGAGGTTCCAGCAAGGGTTCCATCTCGAGCTCTTGCAAATGATAGAGGGGCACAATTATCAGACTTTTGACGAAGTGTTGACGATAACTCGAAGGCATGAGATCACCATTCAGAGGATCACGGCAAGGACTGGGGGTCAGAAGAGATCTCACAGTCAGATTGAAGGAGGAGGGGGAGCAGCGCCCCGAACAACAGCACCATCCCCTGGCATTCGTATCCACGATGTGGCGATACGAGGGCCAGTACCACCACCCAGGCAGCAGCAGCAGCAACCAAGGAAGAACCAGCAACCCCCAGCAGGCTACACTTATTATAGGAAGATAGGGCACACTAGAGATGTGTGTCAGGCATTGAACGGATTGTGTTTGATATGTGGAAATCTAGATCATCGGGTTACCACATGTCCCATGAATTCGAGGTCAGGAGGACCAGTGCAGCAGTTTTCTGCTCTGCCAGCACCAGGGGCATGACAGTATCGAGGACCAGCGGTAGCAGTAAGACCGTTAGCCCAGCGTCCGTTAATGCCGCAGACTCAGATGTTTTGGCAGCAAGGACCGCCGATACAGCAACACCAGCATAGACCACCCCAGCATCATCAAGGAAGGGGCCAGCAGCAGCACCAGGCTAGGCCGCAACATGGGAACCAGCAAGAAGGTCGAGGGCAGACATTCACTCTATCCTTGGAGGAGGCATTAGCATCGGAAGATGTTGTGGCAGGTAACATTCTCGTCGCCTCATATCCTGCAGTAGCATTGTTTGATTCGGGAGCATCACATTCATTTATATCTGCACAATTTGTGATACGGCTATGAATAGAGTTCGAGGCATTGCCAGGGAGGTTGAATATACTCACTGGTAATGGGCTCGTAGGAGTTAGTAGAGTTATTCTAGCGTGTAGCGTTGTAGTTTGCGGGCATTCCTTACCCGCCCAGTTGATAGAATTTTCTGTTGGAAATTTCGACGTTATCTTAGACATGGACTGGCTGAAAGACAGTCATACGATAATAAATTGTCGTAGTGGGAGTGTATCTTTTGATATTCCAGGCATGAAAAGATTCACCTTAGTCAGATCAGAGGCAACTCAGCAAGAGCATGGAGTAATAACGACAATGGAAGAAGTTCAGGTTCCGAAGGTAGTTGAAGAGTTTCTGGACGTATTTCCCGAAGAACTTCTCGGTCTACCACTGGTTAGAGATATTGAGTTCAGTATAGAATTGGCACCTGGGACTAAACCGATATCAGATCAGGTTTACAGAATGGCAGATTCGGAGCAGGCCAAGGTATATCAGCATATAGAGGAACTGAAGAAGAAGAAGTTTATCCAAGCTAGTACATCACCATGGACAGCACCAGTGGTACTTGTAGGGAAGAAGGATGGATCATCCAGATTGTGCATCGACTACAGGAAGCTTAACGTGGCAACAGTAAAGAACAAGTACCCACTACCAAGGATCGACGACTTATTTGATCAGTTGAGCAGAGCTAGAGTTTTTTCCATGATAGATCTCCGTTCCGGGTACCACCAGGTGAGGGTTCGGAAGGAAGATATTCCCAAGACAACATTCAGGTCGAAGTATGGACATTATAAATTTTTAGTAATGCCGTTTGATTTGACCAATGCTCCAGCAATATTTATGGACTTGATGAACTACATCTTTATGCCATACTTAGATCAGTTTGTCGTTGTGTTTCTTGACGATATTCTTGTGTACTCTGCTAGTGAAGAGGAGCATAAAGACCACCTCAGGAAAGTGTTGCAGGTTCTGAGGGAGAACCAGTTGTATGCCAAGCTCAGCAAGTGTGAATTCTGGACGGATCACAATTCATTTTTGGGTCACATCATATCAGGAGCTGGAGTAGCAGTAGATCCCAAGAAGGTAGAAGCAGTAGAGAGTTGGCCAGTACCCAAGACCGTAGCTGATGTGCGGAGTTTTTTGGGATTGGCAGATTATTACAGGAGATTTGTATCAGATTTTGTAAGACTTTCAGCGCCCATGGCCCGCTTGACACGGAAGGATATGCCATTTGTCTGGTCGGCAGAATGTCAGACATTATTTGAGACCTTGAAGCAGAAGTTGATATCAGCACCTATTCTTACATTGCCAGTTGGACCCGAAGGTTTCACTATATATTGTGATGCGTCAGGTAAAGGACTTGGATGTGTCCTCATGCAGCACGGCAAGGTGATAACATATGCGTCTAGGCAACTTCGAGACCACAAGAAGAATTATCCAACTCATGACTTGGAGTTGGCAGCAGTAGTGTTTGCTTTGAAGCTATGGAGGCATTACTTATATGGTGATCGAGTGGACATGTACACAGACCATAAAAGTCTAAAGTACATCTTTACTCAGAAGGAGTTGAACATGAGGCAGAGAAGATGGTTAGAGCTGATCAAGGATTATGACGTGGAGCTTCAGTATCATCCAGGCAAGGCTAATGTGGTAGCAGATGCTCTCAGTAGAAGAGGCGGCGTATTTATGTTGACAACCCAGAAGCACATCTTAGAAGACCTTCAGGAGATGGGCATAGAAGTTATACTTCCTAGTGATGTAGGAGTTCTAACAAGTCTGCAAGTTCAATCTGACTTGGTAGACAGGATCAAGGCAGCTCAGGCGCAGGACCCAAGGATTCAGAAGCTTAGGGCAGAATGTGAGTCAGGACTCAGAAAGGAGATGCAAATTCATGAAGACGGTACCCTTAGGTTTGGATCGCGTCTATGTGTGCCTAGTGGAGATATCAGACAGGAAGTTATGGCAGAAGCTCACAGTTCACAGTATTCTATACATCCTGGAGGGACCAAGATGTACCAAGATATCAAGCAGTACTTCTGGTGGAACGGGATGAAGAGGAAGATAGCTAGATTCGTTTCCCGTTGCTTGGTATGTCAGCAAGTGAAGGCAGAACAGCAGAGGCCAGCTGGATTATTACAGCCACTTCCTATTCCGGAATGGAAGTGGAAGCACATCACAATAGACTTTGTGACCGGTTTACCGAGGTCACCAAGTGGTAAGGATGCTATTTGGGTGATAGTGGACCGGCTTACAAAGGTAGCATACTTTCTTCCTTTCAGAGTAGGGCAATCTACATAAAAGTTGGCAGAGTTGTACATGCAACGGATAGTCAGGCAACATGAAGTCCCTGTCAGTATTGTGTCAGACAGAGATACCCGTTTCACATCGTATTTTTGGAAGAGCTTACATCATAGTCTGGGCACCAAGTTAAGATTTAGCACGGCTTACCATCCACATACGGACGGACAATCAGAAAGGACAATTCAGACTTTGGAAGATATGTTGCGAGCTTGTACCCTAGATTTTGGAGGATCTTGGAAGAGCCACCTGCACTTAGTCGAATTCTCATACAACAACAGTTATCAAGCTAGTATCCAGATGGCGCCATTTGAGGCACTATATGGTAATAAGTGTAGGTCGCCACTGGCATAGGATGATATCGGGGAGAGGAAGATGCTAGGCCCGGAATCGATTGTTCAGACGGTTGAAGTGGTTAAAGAAATTAGAGAGCGACTTCGAGTTGCACAGGATCGGCATCGTCATTGGACGGACCAGCATCGTAGGTCGCTAGAGTTTTCTGTTGGGGACCACGTGTTCTTGCGGATCTCACCTACCTGTGGGGTCATTAGATTTGGCGTTCGCGGGAAGTTGAGTCCGCGATACGTAGGGCCATTCGTTATCCTTGATAGGGTAGGCGATGTTGCTTATCGTTTATCTCTTCCACCTTCGTTACGAAAGGTGTATAACATGTTTCATGTATCTTAATTGCGAAGATATGTATCGGACCCCAGCCATATCCTTGATCATTCTGAGTTGGTTGTTGGTACCAACTTGTCTTACGAGGAGCAGCCGGTGTCTATTTTGGATCGAAGAGAGAAGATACTCAAGAACCGAACAATTAGTCTTGTCCGGGTTGCTTGGGGTTATCACTCATTAGAAGAGTCAACGTGGGAACGTGAGGATGATATCCGATCACGGTATCCACATCTGTTTGACTCACAAGGTATATTTCTTCCCATGTACCTTGATTGTCCTAACCCCTCATGCTTGTCACCCTATGGATAGAACTACGTGATATCATAGATTGTTAATGTAGATATGTTATCTGCTAGTTAACATTGAAGAATAATTGCTTGCTCAAGTTTTTTGTACCTAGATTAGTTTAGTTTTGATATTCCTATCTTGCTTGGATTTGAAATTCCGAGGACGAAATTTTTCTAAGGAGGGTAGAGATGTCACTTTTCGTTCCCAGAATACGTATTTTAAATGCATGTACTGCTTAATATATTTACATTTATCATGTATTGCTCTGTAATTAAACCCCTTTAATTTTATGTGAATTAATTTTCTACAATTTTATTTCTGTATTTCATTTTCTGCTTTTATACTCTGTTTTAGCTATACTTTGGGTTCATTTAGTTGTTGGTTTAGCTTGAACCGAAACAAACCCCTACCTACCACCACCCCTTCCATTTAAAGCCCACCTCTTTCTCTCTCTTCATTACTTCACCATTAATCACCTTCTTCCTCATAACTTCTCCCCCCTACCAGCCGCCAAGGCAAGTGCCAAACTTGCTTCTTGATGGATCACCGTTATTCTTGTTCCATCATCTTCCTTACTTGATTTTGAGTGTCTTTAGTACTTAGCATTTTCAATTTCCATGGTTCATTTCTTCTAGATCTAAGTTTAATGCATTTTCAGATTTTTTAGGTTTTAATCTAGTAAACTTTGTTATCTTTAAGTTTTGATGGTTCCATGTTGTAGAGAATTTCGTTCTACCCTATTTTGACCTATGGAAGTTCAGATTTGGGATTGGAATGAAGGATTTAGAGAGCTTAGAAGAAATAGTTTTCATGGTTCTATCCTTAGAAAATTCGAAAAAGAAGAACAGATCCTGGCCGCATGACAGACCTGACCGCATGCGTTTTCATGCGGCAAGTCTTCTGAGCCACATGAAGAGTTCCAGCCGCATATAATTTTAGCCGCATGAGTATTATATCCTGGCCGCATGGTAGTGCTTGACCGCATGAGTCTTCATGCGGCAAGTCATCCTGGCCGCATGGGCTTAGTCAGTCGCATGGGCTTAGTCAGCCGCATGGGCTTTAGCTAGCCGCATGAGCTTAGTTAGCCGCATGAGCTTATCTGCCGCATACATTTTTAGCTAGCCGCATATGCACTCGGTCCTTCAGTCGCATGGGTTTAGTTTACCCGCAGCCGCATGAGATAATTCCTTCACAGCCGCATGAGTCATCCTTGTCCGCATAACTCTGAACTATTTCGGCCGTACGAGATAATTTCTTCTCAGCCGCATAAGATGCCTGTTGCTCACAGCCGCATGAGCAACATTTTTCTCAGCCTCATAGACTTTCTATTATTTTCTAGCCGCATAGGCATATGTTATCCTGGCCGCATAAATTTAGTTTCCTTAACCGCATGAATCAATAATTTTCTAGCCGCATGAATGATAGCCATAATGCCCTTTGGCTGATTCTTGTTCAATTGACATTGATTGACATTGACTGACATTTATTATCATTTATTGATTGATTTGGCATTTATTAACATTAAATCATTGTCTTGGCATTAATAAACAAGGATTGATATCTTAATTTAAATAAATGATCATGCATTCCTAGTTGGAACTAAGAGACTGGCTAGTCGTCTTATTAAATTGAATGAATGAGACACGTTCATATTAATTATGAACTATTGTAATCGACTGGCTAATCTCGAATATTGACATACAGGCACATACAGGCTTCAAATTATTTATTTATTTATTTATTTATTTTCCACAAAAAGCAGCATGTGTACTTTATGGTCAAGACATGATTATTCCGTGGTTAATTTCGATTGTTGTATTACGCTATGTAAGACCTACAATCTAACCGCACGGGTATCGTTGTAGAGTTGTGCATATCGTACCCCGTACACCAATACTCATTCTGAATGACCATGACCCACGGCATGTGATTTCACTCAACGTAAAGGCTATTAAGTTAAATAAAATAATGATTGCATGGAGAGAATAGATTCCCGAGTTCTTACATGGCAGCCCTCTTGGGACTAGTAGTGCCCGATAGGCCGGTTGGTCCCCACAGATACTGCAAATCTGCCACACGGGCAGGGAGCGGTATCTGGTTATATTACTTATTATATATTGTATATTGATGACGGGCGTCCCGCTGGAACTCGTCTAATTCATGATTGGCGCAATTGATTGACTGGGTAAACTAGCCTTGCTTGCACATAGTAAGAACTGAGGAATCCCTAATGCATAATTCTAGGATAACTTGGAACTCACTGTAGCAAGCCGTAGTAGTTGTATGGCCGTTTAAATTGATTTGTTTGTGTACTGTATCCACTCTGTTACCTAACTGAGATGATCAGATTGTCAGGACATAACGGACCAATTTTTGTCCTTATTTGGTTGGGAGGTTGGTTCGAAGTGTCGTGATGTTATGTGAATCCTAGTAGATAGCAGAGATCTATTCATTATGTTTCCTATTACTGGTTTTACTTCTCATATCGTGCTCCCTTGCGGTACTTGCTATTAGAGGTCTAACCTCTCTGGTTTTGTATGGCCAGATTTAGAGCCGGTCCCCGAGGATCCAGCTTACTTCTACCTCCAAGATGGTCAATACTAGAGGGATGATCGCAGGAGGGCTCGAGTGGGTTTCTTACTTTCCCGTTCGTTTTGTTAAATACTTTATACTTTGCCGTTTGGCACCGACATGTTAGTCGGATTGTCTTGTACCTACTTTTGCATAATTGTAACTAAGTCAGACTGCAGCTGATAACAATTGTGTATACTTACTACATCATCTGGCTGTGTTTTATAAAACCAGATATCAAAAACATTTTGACTGAACGTTTGGGACGCCTTACTGCTTTATCTTACATGTTCTCTATTTCTGTTTCTTGTTTGAATGATTGAGACAATAGATGTGAAGCGACCATAGTGAGACTTTTATGTAGTATGTACCCCCTCGTCTTTTAGACAACATTGATCGTATTATACGGTTTTCATCTACCCATAATACGTAGCTGGCTGAGTCATTCCCCCGCTCTCCAGTATTCTTGTTCTGGGGCGTGACATCTTCTATCTCTTCCTTCACGGCCACATCCACCATCGGTAGCGGAAAGACAGGTCCTGTAGGTCCAGAACAACCAGCAATCAGCTTGACATGAAAAAGATGGAGTTGAAGCAAAAAAATCTCCTCATTGGTAAGAACGCGATATAGCTTACCAGAGGTGAAGGGCAACGGCCGAGGCTCAGCCAGAGTTGTCTCAGCTCCTCCCGCCGCTTCCACAACTCCAGTGAGGTCAGCGACGGCACCCGAACCATCAATGTCTGTCTTTTCTGCCCCTGTTGCTCTGGGTATAGACGTAATGATATCAGCACCAGCTTGTGAAGGCCCCACAATTCCAGGGTCGTGACCCAAAGAGGAAACCGTATGGGCGGCATCGGGTGATAAAAGGTTTGCTTCCTCTGATACCTATAAAGGAGAGCCTTCATATAGCATCCCAAGGACAACATTGGGGCTTATCGTGAAAGAACTTACCCCCATGTTGACTTCGGTGCCACTACCGGTTTCCTCGACACCAAGCCCACGGAACCTAGCCGCAACTCGCTTCTGAGAACGAGGTCTATCAGCGATAAGAGGTTCACGCCTGCTTCGTGTACACGGCGGATTCGGCACACGCATAGCCAAAGGACTGGCAGAGGGCTGGAGATCTTCAGAGTCATTTTCCTCCTCCTCCGTGCTGTCAGAGTCAGAATCGGAAGCTTTCCCCTTTCCCTTCCTCGTCCTTTTACGGGAGTCCCTCGGTCGCTCCTCCAATTTTGTGCCAACAATAAAACTGGTGCGGGGATCAAAGTCGTTGGAAGGCGCATTCACAGATACGTGACGAAGGGCCGCCATATATGCGATATGCCCCGAAGTCTCGACGTCAGAAAGGACGAAGCTGGCCTGGGTATGGGTCACCGAATAATAGTGCTAGGCCCGGATACCATCCAAGACGCTCCCCTCGAAACCCAAGCAAGGGTTAGGGCTATCTAGATAATATAATTGGCTATACCCAAATTGTCGAGAATACCGGCTAGGTAGGTATGGCTCTAGGTATACAACATTGCGGTTGTGGTACACCAGATGGGAGGGACGGATACTCTGCAACCAGTAAAATAATTTTTCAGACAAAGTCTGGGGCACAACATCACTATCAAGGTGAACGCGTCCCATCTCCTCCTCAGAGAAAGACGAAACTGACACAAAAAAGGAGTATCTATCCACCTGCGCAAGAGCGTCTTGATAATCGGGAAAGCTGGTACAGTTCTAGGGCATGTCACGATAGTGGTAGATGAAGGCATCATCATTTGTCACATTGCCCTTCGGACAGGATCGCATCAGAGAGGGGCAATGCATCAACAACTACCCCATTAAATAATGATACGACAGCTCGATTCTGTTGAAGGGTTTCATAAGATCACGAACGATGACTTTCGACGTAAAAATAAGAAGACCCCTATGGATGCTCCATACCATAGCACGAAGCAGAGCCAACTTGCCCCCAAAGACCAACTTTACCACCGAAAGGATTAGGTTGTCACCCTCGGTTTTTGTTATACGTATTTTGGTATACGTGTACGTATCTCGGACCCGTATTTTGACTTATCCTGGCTGGCTAGTCTTGGGTTTCTTGTATTGGCATGAGTTACTTGGTATTTCATGGCTCGTGTGGTTTATTCTGGCTGGGGCATGCATCGGGTTCGGTTGGGTTCGGTCTGGTTGGGTTTGGCTTGGGTTAGTATATAAACCCCTACCTACCACCATCCCCCATTTATTAACCCAACAACCCTTCTCTCTCCTCATTCATTTCCCACTACTCTTCTTCTTCTTCATTTCTCCACCGACCACCCGCCGTAGGCAAGTGCAACTTGCTTCATGGAGGAACTCAATTTTTGTTGTTCCATTGTCTTCCTCACGAGATTCTAAGACACTTTATTACTTAGTATTTTAAATTTCCATGGTTCATTTCATGTAGATCTAAGTTTTAGTATTTTGATCTTTATGGTTTTGATCTACTGAACTTGGATGTTTCCAGAAATAGAGAGTTCCATGTGGTGGGAATTTTGATTTTACGCAAGTTTGGCTTTTGAATGGCTAGATTTCATCAAGTCTTGGCCGAGATGGGGTTCTTGAGTTCTTGAGTCCCCATGGCAGCAAGTCTCGGCCTTGGGGAGAAGACGAGCCTTTTACGCACACATTCATACGTGCCCACGTAGTGACTTTCCTTAACGCCCATGTTTTCACGTGCCAGCGCAACATCTCCTTCTTTACGCACACGTTTTCACGTGCCTGCGTAGTATCCCCTTTTTACGCACACGCCTTGCGTGCCCGCATAACCCGATTCTACGCCGAGCTCATTCGAGCTCTATGCAGGGCTACTCTCGCGTGTGTAGAGCCTCGCATAGAGTCTCGCGTGCGTAGAGCCTCGCGTAGAGTCTCGCATGCATAGAGCCTCGCGTAGAGTCTCACGTGCGTAGAGTCCCACCCAAGTGCTCGCGCGCGTAGAGTTCTTTTCGCATAGAGTGCCTGCTCGTGTAGGGTGCTTGCTTGCGTAGAGGGGTCCTTCCTTGGTCTTGCTCGCGTAAAGCCATTTTTATGCTCGGGGCCCCCTAGCCTAGCGTAGTTTCTATCGCGTAGAGGCTTTGAGCCCCCATGCGTACCTGTGTGCCTTTTTTTTGTACCCTCTTGTCACGGACTTGATAACCTTGACTTGATTGACACGATTGGACTGATAATTGTACATGGCATGGTATGACAAGTAACTGACATGATATGGCATGACATGACAAGACATGACTAATAAGCATGATGGGAACTATTGAATGCTGTTGCGACGACAAGCATGACATGACAAGAATGAATGGCCTGGACACCGTGGACGATTGTGTTTGTACAAATAAACCAGTATTGTCTCGTATCATGTCTAGGGCAGGGACCCCTGAGTACCACGGTCAGGGGTACCTACTTAAACTGACTAAGGATAATAACTAGAATAATACAATAGTCATGAAGAGATTTTCCAGCTACAGGTAATCCCGTTATCTGGGTGCCCCACCTGGGATTTGTAGCCTACCGTCAAGTAGGGCACGATATAGGCGAGAGGCAAATGCTTGGTACAGAGATGGTAACCCGGACTAATGAGGTGGTCAGACAAGTCAGAGATCATCTTCGAGTTGCACAATATCGCCAGCGTCATTGGGCCGATTCTTATCGGCGTCCCCTTGAATTTTCTGTCGACGACCATGTATTCCTCAGGATCTCGCCTACCTGTGGCGTCGTTCATTTTGGCATACGAGGAAAGCTTAGTTCTAGGTATATAGGGCCATTCAACATTCTTGAACGAGTAGGTGATGTGTCCTATCGTCTCGCTCTTCCCGTATCGTTACATGAGGTGCATGATGTCTTCTATGTATCCCAATTACGATGGTATATCCTGGATCCGAGTCATGTCCTTGATCATTCGGAATTGGTTGTTGGTACCAAGCTTTCGTATGAGGAGAGACCCGTATCTATATTGGACCGAAGAGAGAAGATACTCAAGAACAAGACTATCAAGTTAGTCCGTGTTGCTTAGGGTCATCACTCTTTGGGTGAGTCAACGTGGGAGCGTGAGGATAACATCCGATCGCGATATCCCGACCTGTTTGACTCGTGAGGTACAATGTCTTCCTTATGCCTCATGCATTCGATTCCTTGCTTGCATGCTTGATTGTTCGATTGATTGCGTAGTTATATCTTGCCTGTGATTAGTATAGCTTGCTCGACATCTCTAGCCTCTTGATTAAATTCCGAGGACGAAATTTTTTTAAGGTGGGAAGAGTTGTCACCCTCAATTTTGTTATACATATTTTGGTATACGTGTACGTATCTCGAACCCGTATTTTGACTTGTCCTGGCTGGCTAGTCTTGGGTTTCTTGCATTAGCATGAGTTAGTTGGCATTTCATGGCTCGTATAGTTTATTCTGGCTGAGGCATGCATCGGGTTCGGTCTGGTTGGGTTTGGTTTGGGTTAGTATGCAAACCCCTACCTACCACCATCCCCTATTTATTAACCCAACAACCCTTCTCTCTCCTCATTCATTTCCTACTACTCTTCTTCTTCTTCTTCTTCATTTCTCCACCGACCACCCGCAGTAGGCAAGTGCAACTTGCTTCATAGAAGAACTCAATTTTTGTTGTTCTATTGTCTTTCTCACGAGATTCTAAGACACTTTAGTACTTAGCATTTTAAATTTCCATGGTTCATTTCATGTAGATCTAAGTTTTAGTATTTTGATCTTCATGGTTTTGATCTACTGAACTTGGTTGTTTCCGGAAATGGAGAGTTCCATGTGGTAGGAATTTTGATTTTACGCAAGTTTGACTTTTGAATGGCTGGATTTCATCAAGTCTTGGCCGAGATGGGGTTCTTGAGTTCTTCAGTCTCCATGGCTGCAAGTCTCGGCCTTGGGGAGAAGACGAGTCTTTTACGCACACGTTCATACGTGCCCGCGTAGTGACTTTCCTTTACGCCCACGTTTTCATGTGCCAGCGTAGCATCTCCTTCTTTACGCACACATTTTCACGTGCCCGCATAGTGTCCCCTTTTTACGCACACGCCTTGCGTGCCCGCGTAATCCGATTCTACGTCGAGCTCATTCGAGCTCTACGCAGGGCTACTATCGCGTGCGTAGAGCCTCGCGTAGAGTCTCGTGTGCGTAGAGCCTCGCGTAGAGTCTCGCATGCGTAGAGTCCCGCCCAAGTGCTCGTGCGCATAGAGTTTCTTTTGCGTAGAGTGCCTGCTCGTGTAGGGTGCTTGCTCGCGTAGAGGGGTCCTTCCTTGGTCTTGCTCGCGTAAAGCCATTTTTACGCTCGGGGCCTCCCAAGCCTAGCGTAGTTTCTCTCGCGTAGAGGATTTGAGTCCCCATGCGTACCCGTGTACCTTTTGCTTGCACCCTCTTGTCACGAACTTGATAACCTTGACTTGATTGGCACGATTGGACTGATAATTGTACATGGTATGGTATAACAAGTAACTAACATGACATGACATGACATAACAAGACCTGACTAATAAGCATGATAGGAACTATTGAATGCTGTTGCGACGGCAAGCATGACATAACAAGAATGAATGGCCTGGACACCGTGGATGATTGTGTTTATACAAATGAACCAGTATTGTCTCGCATCATGTCTAGGACAGGGACCCCTGAGTACCACGGTCAGGGGTACCTACTTAAACTGACTAAGGCTAATAACTAGAATAATACAGTAGTCATGAAAAGATTTCCCAGCTACAGGCAATCCCGTTATCTGGGCGCCCCACCTGGGATCTGTAGCCTGCCGTCAAGTAGGGCACATTTCCAGCACACTGTCATGTGTTGCACCCTTCAAGCTACTTAAGGGTACATGCGTTTCCTGGACGATGTACCCACATGAATTCAACCCCTAATTTGCGTCCGGATAGCCTGGATGGTCTGCAGGGCTTGTGGCTATGGTACAATCTTATTGCATCTTGCTAGTAACTAGGTCTGTGATAACCCTAGTTAGATAAAGTATCAAGCCATACTCATTTGCTTGGCTGTGATTGATTGGATGGAGTCTAACCCAGTCTAGTCTTGTCCTGATCCTGTACAAGATTGTTAGCATGACCTGAATGCTTGTGCTTACTTTATCGATAAATGGTGGAAAACCAAGTTCCGTTCAGACGAAGGGTTACAACCCCGGTCCTTGTTTGGTTTAAGGGTTGTAACTTGGTTATCTGAACAGTCCCATGGTTATCTTATCGTATATCATCATGATTTTCCATATTTCTAGTCTTTTATTATAATTATGTTTTGTGCTAAATGCTGGTTTTAGTTCTTAAGTGAAGCCTCCTTTGTGGCACTTGCTCTTCCTGGGATCTGACCCAGCTGGTTTTGTATGGCCAGATATCGGAGCAGCTCCAGAGGATCTCACTACCTTCCATCCAGATGATGACCACCAGGCGTAACCCTGGCAACGAGTGGGTTTTATTTTGGCTCTCCCACTCCATTGTAAAATTATTCTTTTGAGGCGTTTAGCCGTCGAACAAGTATTAGCTCGTTTGCAACTTTACTTATTGTCTGCATACGGGCTGTGACATGATTGACAAATCCTAGGGTTGATCATGTATGACTGAAACTCTTGCTAGTCCTACGACTAGCTTAATTCATGATCATCCGAATATGTAATGTATGGGACGCCTTACTATTGTATTTTTGGTGCTCTGACATCTTGTAACTGTTATTACTTGCTTGAGATTGAGACAATAGGCTTGTTCGTGACCATAAGAGACCGATGGCTTGTAGTTAAACCCTCATGTATCTAGACAGCCGTGACCGTATATCGAGGTAGATTATACCTTAATGTACGTAGCTGGCTGTGTCTGTCCCCCGCTCTCCAGTATTCTGGTTCTGGGGCATGACACAGTTTAAGTGGTGGCCCATGCAGGTCTTGTAAATCAAGATATGTGAGGGTTTACTGAATAGATTGTCTCAATCAGCACTCGCCCTTGATCTCTGCTCGTATCCTCTAAATCCCTGAAATCTTGACCTGATCACATGCTTGTATCTTTGATCTGTCCTGGTCCTTCCTTATTGTTCCATGTGTAGTCTTCTTCAGCGACACTGTTCCTGGACCTGCCAATCAGCCGGATGGAGCTCAACAAGTACTCCTACAACACGAAGATCAAGCTCAGCACTCAGGAGTAGCTTCCCGAGTCATGCTTCTCGAAGATCTAGAACCCCCAGTACAGCCAACCCAACCTGCAAGGCAGGATGATGGAGTCTTGGTTGGACTCATCAGGGAGTTGCTTGCATCACAGGATCATCGAGGTGATGCATTGCACCAGACAGTAGAAGATGCTTTGAACAGAGGTAGTCATCAAGGTAACAGTACGGCCAACAGTTTCAAGCGCTTGAACCCTTCCTTTTTCGATGGTAGCGAAGATGCTATAGCCGCAGATGCTTGGCTGCAGGATACTGAGGTTATTCTAGAAGCAGTCAGGACCCCAGGAGACGAGAAGGTGGCCGTGGTATGCCTACAGTTATTGGATCTAGCCCGCATCTGGTGGGTGGCGTAGGCCATTGGATTAAGGACACCTATTGCATGGACATTATTCCGTGAGAGATTCCAGACCAAGTATTTTGATGTTGTAGCTCGGTATGATCTACAGACGAGGTTCACTAACTTGAAGAAAATGGGCAGGACGGTCGATGGATATGCGACTGAGTTCTCTATACTTAGTCGGTTTGCTCCCACCTTGGGGGCAACCGAGTTCGACAGAGCTCAGCGGTTCCAGCAAGGACTACACCTGGAGATTTTACTGGCGGTGAAGCAGTTTGAGCATCAGACCTTCGATGCAGTATTGAGAGCAGCTAGGAGGCATGGGTATACCTTCCAGAGGATTGTCAGCCGGACCGGAAGTCGGAAGCAGTCTCACGGCCAGATGAACTAGTCTTCAACACCAGTCCCGGTAGCTAGGGCTTTGACCATTAGAGCTCCCAGGCAGGCGGCTTCCGTTGCGTCGATTCAGCATTCGACCCCATAATATCCCCAGCAGCAGCAGAAGCAGTCTTCCGCAATGGGTTGCACTCATTGTGGGAAGCCAGGGCACGTGGTGTCAGAATGTCACAGAGCACAGGGTTTGTGCTTGGTTTGTGGGGCACCAGACCACAGGGTTAGGAACTGCCCAAATAGGGGGAGTTCCTCTTCATCAACCTTTTCTAATCCTTCTGTTAGGGGGCCAGCCCCAGTACCAGTCCAACAACAGTAGTACCCGTTTCAGAGGCCCTTGCCGCCTCAGACCCAAGTATTTTATCAGCCGAATCCCCAGCAGTATGCACAAGTCCAAGCTCAGACCCAAAATCGCCAAAAAGGTTTCCAGCAGAGGGGACCAGCACCCAAAGGATACAGTCAAGTGATGGCTTTGACCGTGGAGGAGGAGTTAGCATCAGGTGAGGTAGTGGCAGGTACTATTCTCGTCATCTCCTTCCCAACATCAGTATTGTTTGATTTTGGTGCATCGCATTCATTTATGTCTGTACGATTTGCGACACGGATAGGACTGGAGCCCGAGTCATTATCAGTAAGGCTCAATATACTTACTGGTAACGGACTTGTGGGAGTAGATAGAGTGTTTTTCTCGTGTCGGATTGTAGTTAGCGGTAGAGAGTTTCCCGCTAGGTTGATAGAATTCCCGATGGCCGATTATGATGTGGTCCTAGGGATGGATTGGTTGAGGAACCAGTATGCTAGAATAGATTGCCATTGTTTGCCATGAAATATAAAAGAACAGAACAATTATCGGAGGACTGGACTTTTACTTCACAATACAAACTCACTTGTACAAAGAAAGCCTAGGGACAAAAACCTAGGTACAGCAATCTAAGTACAATTATTTATTTTAGATTCTGGGGGGTGACGATAGAGGCTCGAGAAAGTGACGACAGCTCTGCCTTACTCCTTGGACGATCGGATGCAGCCTTGGCTCTGGAGAAGAATTGCTTGGCGTTGACGAAAAAATGCTCTCCTTATTCTCTCTATATATGCTCCTTTGTCATTTCGATCTCTGTATATTCTTTCTCTAATTCTCTCTGGATCTGGGCAGGGTGTGTCCTTTTTTTGTAAGGGAATGGCACCTTGCTATTTATAAGAGTGGGGGGCATCATTAGGGTTTTGCAATGATTGCCCATTCTCAAAAGTCGGCAGCATGAGAGTTAATTAATCTGGGCCGTCCATCTCGAATATAATAGATTTAAGCAATTAATGTGATTGCATTAAATCTCTGTGGACAATAAATGTTGATTGCCATGAATATTTGCGACTTGTAATGGCCTGTCACGTGTCTAATTTGCTCGATTTGATTTGATCTGGGCACTTATGGTGATTGCAACAAATCTGATTTTGTTAGGATTTGTTAGCACCCATAATTCCAGGAAGATAAGACTGCCACGTATCTCAATCGTCGTGACAAGCGCCACATGTCCTCACTGGGTCATCTTGGCAGAGCCGTATATGATTGGGCCGCATAAGGATGAACGGTCGCATAAAGATGGGCAGCCGCATGGGGATGAACAGCCGTATGAAGATGGGCAGCTGCATGGGAGTGGACAGCCGCATGCTGATAGGCGGCCGCATAAAGGATGCAGTCGTATGAAGATGGGCGGCCGCATGAAGTGGGCAGCCGCATGCTGATGGGCGGCCGCATAAGGGATGCAGCCGCATGAAGATGGGCGGCTGCGTAAATGTAGCAGCCGCATGCCTCAGGATTTGATGGATTCTGCCAGTTGTGAGAAGATTTTCTCCTCTTCCCTAGGAACGTGCCATTATGTCAGTCATTATTGCGCCTTTATGTCAGAGCTGTCTTTTGTCAAAGATGTCAGCCGTCAGGTCATTAAATGCTGCCAAAGATGAAGGGAAAGCTGTTGAAGGCCACGTGGCTCTGGGTCTATCCGAGCCGCATAGACACTTGAGCCGCATGGACCCCTGAGCCGCATGGAGATCCTTGGCCGCATCGACCTTTCTTTATTCTTTTCCATGCTTCTACAAGACCCCCTTCAAAGTTTTCAATTTGCAAAATTAAAATACTTTGAATAAGAAGCATGGCTATGTAACAACTCTTCGGGCCACATAGGATGTTCAGGCCGCATGGACGTCCCAGCCGTATAGCCTCCTCAGCCGCATGGCCATCTGAGCCGCATTAGCAAACCAGCCGCATGGACTTCCTGGCCGCATAGGCTGTCTGGCCGCATGAGCTCCTTGCCACGTCATTCTGCCATATGTGCAAATCTTTTGCATTAATTGCCTTTGATCTGCTGTCAGATTTTAGGCCACTTTTTGTGGCAGGATTCCAAGAGTTTAGCCTTTATTTAGTCGGTTCGTCTCGATAGCCGAAGAGTCGATTTTCATGCTGCACGTGGATCGAAGCGCCTTCCTTTTGCCTATAAATATGAACGTGTTCAGTCGGAGAGACTTTTTTACTCTCTCTCGTCTTCAACTCTTGCTGCCCTAATTTTCTTCCTTTATCTTCCTTCTCCGACCGTCGGACGATAATGACCCCCAAGTCTTCCAAGGCTGCTTCTGCTGCTGCAAAGGGCAAGAAAGTGGCTTCCTCGTCGGCCACTACGCCTGAAGTGCACCTTGACGTCCACCCTGCTTTTAAGGGTAAGGATTGGATGGAATATTGAATGCTTTGAACCCTAAAAACCATGGCTCTGTTGCATAATTTATGCACAAGCCTTCATCCTTCGTCTTTATTGAACTGCCCAAGTTCAACATGATGAAACCGCGTATGTTGCATGGGCCGCATGACCTTCTCATATCCGAGCCGTATGGGGCATGCCCTGTGTTTGAGCCGCATGAGAAGAGCTTGAGCCGCAGGAACACTTCTGGATTTGAACCGCATGAAGTCCTATTGAACGGGATCGCACGAGCTCTTGATGAATCTGGACCGCAAAAGGCTTCGCTAAGCCGTGCCGCATAAGCTCATCTGCTAAATGGCACCGCATAAGCTCAACCGAACCTCATAAGCTCTATCGAAGCAGTACCGCATGAAACCCAACTGAAGTGGGCCGCATAAGGCTACGTTGAATCGAGCCGCATAGGCTCATAGGAGCTTTTTTAAGAAACTCCAAGTGGTTTTGTTTTAACCATTTTTAATCTTGTTTCTTTGGTTCTGTCTTCAGTGGATCTGCCAATCAATCCAGCAGGAGAGCTTTTGGTGGGTTCAGCCCAATATGTCATGGGTGTGCAGCTCGATAACTTGGTTCGATGTGTGTCAGATCAGCTTTCCGTCGATGAGCCTTTGGAGAGGGTGAGCGCCATCAATAACCAGCCTTTCCACTTTCTTTGTACTATGATGAACTCGGGAAGGCTGGAAGGAGAGTATCTGAAACCAGCCTTTCTCTTCGGGGATGCTCTATCCATAAAGAACCCCCGAGTGCTGGACATTTCTGAGAGCTGGGACTTTACTGTGGACGGGGTAGAGATCCATATTCCCGAAATAGAACGTTATTTTCCCCTCTCGTGGTTCAATATGGTACCGTTGAGCAGGAAGATGGTGGGCTCCCTAACTCCAACCCAATCGGGGATGTTCATGGGCAACATCCATTATAATAAAAATATTAGGTCAGCATATGCGAGCAGGGACTCGGTCAGTCAGAGCGTAATGGGACTGATTCCGGGTACCTTTATAAACGTATCTGGTCCCAACTTCATGTTTACTCAAGCCGATACCTTCCTGAATCAGATCGCTCGCAAGGGGTCTTATCCTGTTGGCAGGTTGTCGCTGCTGAACTGGATAAACCCCATCCCTATGTGGGCTAACCTGACCTCATGGATCCTGAGAAAATACGAGGCATTTCTTCGGGAGATTGACCTCTATTATGCCATCCGGGGTACCTGTTACGGGTTACCCATCAACAAGCCATTGTTCATGGCTCTTTTGGAAATGTATAACCGACGGACGGGAACTTTCTTCGCGCCCGGAGGGGAGTTGGGACTTGCTCTCCATGAAATGTATGCTGGTTGTAAGCTGCCATGGGGGGCGAGGCCTTTGAAGTATACACCCCGACAAACAAAGAATTCGAGGATCTGGATCGACGATTCCCGGGTTTCGTTGCCGTATATCGGGAACTGCTATGCCACCATAGTATCTGTCACCAAACGGCTATCAAGAAGAACAATAGCTCAGAAGGGAACGCCCCCCATACCACGTCCTAGGTCTCGTATCTTTTCAAATTAAGTCCCTCTGGCCGGGTTTCTTCCCGAGGTCCTCAAACCCAGGAGGAGATAAAAAACCTGATGTCGAATGCCAAGAGGTCGAGGTCCACCAGTGACAAATTTAGGAGTCGTACTGATTCCTTCAGCTATTTCTACCACGGTACCCGGCAGATGTCTGAGAAAGCGCTCTTGGCCGAATTCTTGATGGTGTGGCTACGGAACTACGTAGTCTCGGGAGGGGCAGGCTCCATTGAAAGGATTAGCCGCCACTTCATCCTCCCGGCCGTGAAGCTGGTCTTCAGAGTCAGACTGGCCCTTCTTCCGGCCATGGTGTGTAGCATACACCACGGCCTCCGCGTCTTTTTGTCCAAAGTCATTGCCTGCGAGATGATACTGGACTTTGAGCGAATATAGCTACCCTACCATTATTTAATGGGGTGGCTATTGATGCATTATCGGTCGTTGATGAGGCCCGGAGCAGAAGATGGCGTTACTGCTGATGATGCTTTTCTTTTCCGATACCATCGTCAGCCTTGGAAATACGACACCATGCCAGCCTGTCGGAGGGCGTTGGCGAGAGTAGACGGGCACGACTTCTTCGTGTCTGTTTATCATTTTACCGCTAGAGAAGTAAGGGGTGTACATGTTGATGGCATTGAACCTCCCCTCCTTTTATCTAAAAATATGCTCCTTTGGCTGTGCAATATTCGTCCAGCGTACCTAGTATATCGTTACCGCAATAACGTATACCTGGAGCCCTACTTGCCCAGCAGGTTCTCCCGCCAGTTCGGGTATAGCCAGCTGTTCCTTGATTGTCCCAGTGCTTGCCTAGGCTTTGAGGGCAGTGTCCTTGATGGTATCAGGGCTTGGCATTATTACAATGCGGTTCATACCCGAGCCAGCTTCTCAGTCCCGATGCTAATACGTCAGGGGAGATTTTGTACATGGCGGCCCTCTATCATGTTACGGCGAGCAAGCCTCCCGTTAATTTTGACATGAGTACCAGCTTTATTGTCGGTACTGGCTTGGCCGAGAAGCCCGAGGGGTCCAAGAAGAGAAAGAAAAAGGCGAATATGGTTCCTGTGCCGGACTCGGAGTCCACGACGGCGGGGGAAGAGGATGATGAGCAGGATGCCGATGATTCGTTCCATCCCTCGGACGAGAAGGTGGGGGATCAGCCACCTATTGTGTCGGATGACAAGTTGCCGGGGCAGCCGCCTGCTGTGCCTGGTCCTTCGCACAAGCGAAGCAGGTATATGTTCACTGATGATGGCAAAACCTACTCCACGAAGCGAGCTGCGGTAAGATGCCGCAGGCTGTTTATTGAGGATGTTGACGCTGTTTCTGAGGTGATTTGAATTTCAACTACCTTCTCATTTTTTCTTTCTAAACTATGGCCTAATCATTTTCTTTTGCTTTTTGTAGGCGTCAGAGGAGTCGGTTTCTTGGGACCCGACCGCTGAGGTCGATCCGGCCCTGACCACTTTGGTCAATGATATGTGCACCGTTATTATTTCTGCTGGGGTTCTTCCGGAGGCGCCCGAAGAATCCCACCTTGCTGAGACCTCAACCCATAGGGACGGGGGCACTACTGCATCTGTCCCTGAGACAGCTGAATTTTAACGGGGTGACGCTGAACTGGCTGGCTCCCTTTCAGGGGTGGCTGGGGCAGAGAAACCAGTTGAATTCAACTTGGAGGTCGTGGGTGAGGAGACCACGTCAGCTGCGAGCGAGCTGCAGCCTCCATGCTCCTCCCCTGGTAAGATAAGCCAAATCTTAACTTGCGAGGAGGCCTATCTGCTCTATTATCACATCCTTCGGGTTACGTCGATTGATGGTTGCTTTGGACGTATAGGTCCCGCCCCTTTATTGTCGGTGACGGACATTATCGGGGCGGACTCTACCGGAGGGGATCTGATGGAAGCACGTGTGCCTCCTTCTCTTCCAACCTATATTGAGGGGCCTCCAGCTGGGTTGAGTTCGGGGGCCCAAGTGGCGGCACAGCCAGGGCAGGGAACAATGCTTCCTGCGTCCTCCTCTACGAATATGGTTTTCGGGGTTAACCTTTCCGCCTTGCCGAGTATCCAAGCTCTTCGGGCGACGGAAGAGGAGCTAGCCGCTATTCATGCGTCTTTTCGCACAGAATTTGTTTCCTTGGTGGCAGGGATGGCAAGTTCCGATGCTACTCCTTCGACACTGCCAGCCACACTTCCTTTGACGTCGTCCTCTACAGAAGTTTTGGATAAAGTATCACAGGATGTGGTTGACAGCTTTTACCGCCACCTGAAGAGAGGGGTCGAGGCAGCTGTGGAGAGGGGGACTCCCTTTGCTATGGCCCGTCAGTACGCCGGTGGCCAAATCGACATCCTTAGAACACTCCCTGGTGGGGCGGGGCTAGCTGCGCTTCTGGAGCCCAAACTGCTAGAGGCTGATCGACTTGTGACCCAGTTTCACATGCTGCGGCAAGCTAATCTATCTGCGGTAATAGATCAAGAGCGTACTTTCCTCATAACCGCGGTGGAGAAGGTGAGGCTTGCTCGGGATTCGATCAAGCCGATCATACTGAAGGACCGTCGTGATCTGTCCCAGTTATACGATCAATTGAGCCGTAGAAATAAAGATTGCACGGCTCGAGAAGCGACCGCCTTCCGTGGGGTAATCGACACCAGGGAGCAGATCCTCGAGCTCCAGAGAAAGCTGACCTTTTTGGAGTCTGACCTTGAAGCCGCCCGTATCGAAAAGGGACTTGTTATCCATGAGGCTGACAGACTTACTTGAGCTTCTGCCAATCTGGAGCTCGCCCTGAAGAAGATGGAGGATGGCTGGCAGGCACACATGTATTTTGATGATGTGGAGCGGTTGTCCCAGGAAGTGGAGCGCCGAGCTAAGCAGCGGCTTGAACGGGGGATCGCCTTGGTGAAGGACCGCCTCCTGGAATTATGTAATGCCGAACCATAGTCAGCCTTTTCTTCTTTTGTTATATTCTTTTTAAGGGGAACATGGTCCCAGAACATGTAATGCTTTTTGGCTTCCAAATAAAAGAGTATGCTTTATTCTACCCTTTACCTGTACTGCTTGTTGTGCTTGCGGTATTATGGTGATGTTTGCCCCGCATGGAGGACTTGTTTGTGAACCTGTTACCCTTGGCATACCTTGGTTTTAGGTACGGATAACGGGGATACCTAGAACAGTTCCACGGTAAGGTGGTCATGGACGCTCCTGGTATCGGGAGAAAGAATACCATGGAGCAGCTGGGCTCCCGGGGCATGATGAGAAATGATGGGCCTGTACTAAGAAACTTAGCAAAGGACATTTGTGGGCCTATTATCCTTGGCGTACCCCGGCTTAGGATACGGATAATAGGATGAAAGGGAACCAACATACTTACTCAGAGGTAATGAGGATATGGCAAGTATGGAGGTTTTACCGTAGAGTCTTCCTACTCAGAGGTAATGAGGACATGGTAGGAGTGGACTCAACGGATGATATTTGTGATCAACAGAGGACATTTGTGGACCTATTATCCTTGGCGTACCCTGGGGTTTTTTTTGGTACAGATAATAAGTCGAGGGAGGACCAACATATTTACTCAGAGGTAATGAGGACATGGCAAATATGATAGTTTCTTCGATGGAGCCTTCCCTCTCAGAGGTAATGAGGACATGACAGGAGTGGACTTCATGAAGGGGTACATAGAACGACTTAGAGGTAATGAGGACATGGAAGTTCTATGTAGAGGGGTGATTTGTTTTTAGCGAAAGTGAAACGACTCAGAGGTAACATCGACGTAGTTATTTTGCAAATTTGTGGATCTATTACCCTTTTTGTGCACTGAGAGTGCGGGTAGTGGATCATGAGGGAGGAGCTCTTTCAGAGAAATAAGTTCAGGGGTATGGTCATACATGACTTACTATCCGAAAGAGTGACCGGAATGTAAGTTCAGAGGCACCTACGGGTACATAACTTGATAATCTGAGATATTTGGAGGAATGTGAGTTCAACGGTACGAAAGAGTACATGACTCGACGATCTAGAATTTGGAGAATGTGAGTTTAGTGGTACCGGTGGGTACATAACTCAATAATATAAAATTTGGAATATGAGTTCAGCGGTACCGGCGGGTACATAACTCTATAATCTGGGATTTGGAGAATGTGAGTTCAGCGGTACTGGCGGGTACATAACTCAATAATCTGGAGTGTTATGAATGTCGTTTAGACATAATATTTCTTCAGGAACTTGCCGTTGACGGGCATCATGAACAAGTCTCCATTTTGTTTTACGAGGCGGTAAGCACCGTTGGAGAATACAGCCTCAATGATAAATGGGCCTTCCCATTTTGGTTGGAACTTGCCGGCGGTCTTGTGAGTCATGACCATCGGCCTCCGAACTGCCAGAACGAGATCGTCCACTTGGAATGTTCTGATTTTAACCTTTTTGTTGAAGGCCCCGGAGATGCGTACGTGATAGAGCTCGATTCGTTGCTGAGCCAAGAGGCACTTTTCATCTAAGGCCTCCAACTCTTGTAGCCGGCGACGATAGTTATCGTCTGTCGTCAATTGGTAAGTGAGAGCGACGCAGAGCGAGGGTATTTGAGTCTCTAATAGGAGAACTGCCTCACTCCCGTACACCAGAGAGAATGGTGTGTTCCCTGTGGCTGTTCGGACTGTGGTACGGTACGCCCATAAGCATTCACCAAGCTTCTCGTTCCAGTCGCATTTGTTAGATGATACGAACTTCTTGAGAAGTTTGATGATTGTTTTATTGAATGCTTCTGCCAACCCATTTGCTGCTGGGTTGTATGGCGTTGAAGCAATATTCTGAATTCGGTGCTTGTCGTAGAACCGATAGAAGGCGTAGCTTGTGAACTGCAGACCATTATCGTGGATGATCCTTCGGGGCAGTCCAAAGCGATAGATGACGTGATGCTTGAGAAAGCTGATCACGTTTGAAGTCTTTACTTCTGTGAGCGGAACAGCTTCCGCCCATTTGGAGAAGTAATATGTGATAGCAAGTATGAAGCGATGTCCTCGGAAAGAAGGTAGAGCGATCGGACCGATGATATCCATTCTTCCTGCTTCAAATGGCCAGGATACCACTGTCGGATGTAAAAATTCGGATGGCTAGTGGATGAAGTCCGCGTGGACTTGGCAGGCTTTGTACTTTCTTGCGTAGTCTATCGCATCTGCTACCATCGTGGGCCAGTAGTAGCCCATTCGGCGAAGACGGTCTTGCAATTTTGGGCCAGGCTGATGGGCCCCGCAGATACCATCATGAGCTTCGCGTACGACTGCTTTGGCTTCTGCGTTTGACAGACATCGAAGCAATAGTCTATCGTAGGATCGGCGATACAGCATTTTCGTCTCTGTATCGTAGAAGAATCTGAGAGAACGCCTTCTGATAGAGGTGGCTTCCTTTGGGTCCTCCGGCAGAATGTCGTAGACTACGAAGTCAATGAACGGTTGTCTCCAGTCTTGTGCTTTGTCGATCGTCTGAGCGGAATAACTCGCCACGAATTGCACATTGTTCTTGGGACAAACCAGTTCACGGCCTGTCACATCCACCGATTGATGAGCATAGTTCGGAACCGCTAGGGAAGCGGCAAGGCCAGCTAAGGCATCGGCTTCAATATTTTGGAGTCTGGGAACATGCTCGATGAAGAACCCCTCGAACGACGAGATGATGCTGATCGCTATTTGGTGATAGGGGATCATGTCTTCATGGCGAACCTCGTATGAACCCCGGATCTGATTGACGATTAAATATGAATCGCCGTATGCTTCAAGGTATTCTACCCCCAGCTCTCTTAAAAGTTGGAGACCAATGACTAAAGCGTTGTACTCGGCCACATTGTTAGAGCAGGGTTCTGTGAGGGAGTAAGCGCGATTGATCACCAATCCGGAAGGAGAAACCAGCACCACCCCGACTCCGACGACGATGTTGCTCTTAGGTCTGGTCCTTGAGGCACCGTCGAAGAACATCCGCCATATATCATCGTGAGAGATTGCATGAGAGTCGGCGACCTCATCTGGGATTTCTTCGTATATTCTGGCTGACTCCGAGCCTGGGTGGGCTGCCAAAAAGTCTGCCAGGGCTTGACCTTTAACAACCTTTTGTGGGACGAAGATCATATGGTAGGGGTACAGTAGTATTGCCCATGTAGCGAGGCGAGAGCTGAGTGCCCCTGGTTTAGTTATGAGGACCCTGAGGGGGTTGACTCATGATATCACATGTATGGTTTGCCCCGTGACATAATATCGTATCTTTTGAATGGCGAACACCAGGACGAGATATTCCTTCTCTACGGTGGTATATCGGTGCTCTGGCCCGATCATCATTCGACTGAGGTAATATATAGCTTGCTCATGGCCTACATCATTGTTTTGTACTAGCAGAGCACCGAGGAAATGCTCCATTGCTCGTACATAGAGTAGAAATAGTTTTCCAGCAACCGGGGCCACCAGGACTGGAGGGTTCGACAAATATTCTTTGATACTGTCGAAGGCACGCTGACATTCTTCGTCCCATACGAATGAGACGCCCGTCTTCATGAGATGGGTGAATGGCTGACAACGCCCAGAGAGGTTGGAAATGAACCTCCTGATGTAAGCTAACCTTCCTTGGAGGCCTCGAAGTTCTCAAAGATTTCTTGAGGGACCCATCTCCATGATTGCCTTTGTCTTCTCAGGGTCTACGTGGATACCCTAGGAGGTGATGATGAAACCCACGAACTTTTTGCTGGATACGCCCAAGAAGGATTTTGTGGGATTCATCTTCAGGTTGTGTGCTCGCATCAGGTCGAATACCGTCCTCAGATCCTAGAGATGGTCTCCCTTACAGCGACTCTTGACGATGATGTCATCAACGTAGCACTCCACAGTCTTGCACAAGTGGTCTCTGAAGATGATACTTATGGCTCTTTGATATGTGGCTCCAGCATTCTTTAAACCGAAAGGCATGACTGTGTAGCAGTATGTGCCAATCGGTGTTCGGAATGATGTATGCTTTTCATCGTCAGGAGACATCTTGATTTGGTTGTACACCGAGAAACCATCCATGAATGACATGCATTCGAAGCCGCATGTGTTGTCGATCATGATGTCTGTGATAGGGAGGGAGAATTCATCTTTGGGACATGCCTCGTTCAGATTGCGGAAGTCGATGCAGATTTGAATTTCCCATTCTTCTTGAGGACCGATACTATGTTGGCGACCCAGTCCGGATGTTGTTCCTCACGAATGAAGCCGTTGGCTATCAGTTTGTTGACTTCGGCTTCGATTGCATCCATGATGCCTGGGCGAAAGCGTCGTTGCTGTTGTTTGAGTGGCTTTGCATCTGGCCGAATGTTGAGCTTGTGAAGAGCAATATCGGGATTTAGCCCTGGCATGTCTTCATAGTTCCAGGTGAACACATCAATATATTCTTTGACAAGTTCCAGTAGTGATTCTCGCTCTTCGTCTGTCAGGTTTTTACTAACGAAGATTGGTTTTGGAGAAGATTCGCTGCCGAGGTCGACCTGTATAACCTCATCTTCAGTAGGAGGTTCTCTCTGTTCGAACCGCTTTTCCCATTGTGTATCCAGCTGTTGGGCCCATGGCTCTAACTCGAGGATTTCAGAAATGTCTTCATCTTCTTCGTAAGCGTCGGCGAATGCCATATTGACTGACATGACTTATCTGAATACGTCTCTGATGCTGGCATCCGTATCAGAAGTTGGTGACCCGGTTGAATATGAATGCCAGTCGCATTCCTTATCTGAACTTTTAGGGGTCGTTGCGGGCGTAACGTACCCTAATCCACATCGGGTCTTACTGTAGTAGTCCCGTAGTTTGCCAGCCAGGACTGGTGGCTTTAAAGGTAATCGTCGACCAGTGCCGTAGTTCAAGCCTGGCGTAGTCTCCGGATCATACCCCTATTTTTGCATGAGGTATTTGGATTGGGGGCTATAAAGATACAGAGGCAGTCTTCCGGTGTCTGATTCGAGATCGACTTCTTCTATGGTGAAGGACTGTGGATCATTCTTCCGACCGAAGATGATTGGATGGTCCCCTCCCTCGATTATGCGGTAAGCGTCTTCCATGGAAGTGAGTTGATTTGTGGTGTAAACATTTGTCACCTGTGTATGTAGGTGAGTGCCTATACCGTGTTCCATAGCGTACATTGTACAAAGCTTGTTAAGCTCGATGTAGTTCAAAGATAGCCCTTTATTGATGAAGTAAGGTATCTTTTCTAGCGGGATTACATCATCTGCGGATGGAACATCAGTGTGAGTGGCCACATACTTGGCCAGTTCTGGTTCTTCTTCGGCCACCCCCTGTATAAATGAAGACTGAGAAGATGACTTGGGCAACTTGATCATCAGAAGTTCTGCTGGTGGAGCAGAACGTGGAGTTGTTGGCAGACTAGCGACCCCCAGTTTGGTACTCGACGCTGGGCGGGGAGTGGTTGGCTCGCTGGACGCCCTCGACTTTGCATCGGGGTGACGATTCTTCTTGGAAAGACGTATCGTCATTGGTTTGTCGGAGGGATTGAGCTTCTCCGTTTGTTGCTGGCCGACTCTAGGCAGTCTGATTGTCAGTGGCTCCGTTGTGGGTCTTGGCGCTTGGCCGGACCTTGGCAGCCAGATTATCATTTGCTCTTCTTGTGCCGAGAGACTGATTGCGTCCTTACGCAGAGCGGCCGTAAGGGGTGCGGACTTGCCAGGTTTGCGAGCTTGGAGGTGGATCGTCAGAGGTTCTTCTGATCCTGTGGCTGTCTCAGTACGAGCTTGCACATCTCCTTCACCAAGGTGCCTCTTCGACTTAGGCAGGAGTCTGAGTAGTAGGATTCGACCCCTTTAAAGGGATCGATATCGGCAAATTCTGTCCTCACAAAATCGTGTTTGTCGACAAACTTGAAGCACTGGTGCAGCGTGGAAGGCACGATCATGTAATCGTGTATCCAAGGGCTCCCCAAGAGGATATTATAGGAAGTGTCCGCATCTATGATGTAAGAGGTTACTTCTGAGTGAAGATCGCCAATTTGGCACTTCAAGCGAATCTTCCCAATCGGGTAGCTCCTGCCCGAATTGAAGCCGCTGATGGCGGTGCTTGTTGGCGTCAGGCGATGCATAGGAATACGGAGATGATGTAACAGACCCTTCTGAATGATGCTTATGGAAGAACCAGGATCAATGTGCAACCGATCCACCATCACGTCGCCGATGTATCCAGTGTAATATAACGGTCGATCGTGCAGGTTGGTTTTGATGAGCATATCCTGCGAAGTGAAGACAATGTTGGGCATCACTCCCGTATAAGCGCTGTCTTAGAGATCTGCTGGCGGGCTCTCTCCCGTGAGGTTGACCTGAGCTAGATATGTGTCGACGTTCTGGAGTGCGTCGCTCAAAGCCGTACGAACATCCTTGGAGAGTCTCAGAAGCTCGTATAAGGATAATTTGGCCGGCGTGTTAGCCAATTATGCCAAGATGTCAAAGTTGTAGGGCCTCTCCAACCCCTGAGGTGTCTCTTTCCGAAGGGATTTGTCAAAGCGAGTCTCCTTCGGCCTAGGCTTGTCGGTCGTTGGAGGTTGGAAAGGTCCCGGAGTGTCAGCAGTGGCCGGCTGATGCTCTTCAACCGAGTTATCTGGCGTAGGTTGGGATTGAGCACCGACCGAGTGACGACAGCTGTGGCTTCTTCGACATCTAGAAATTGTGTGGCAGAATCTGACCTTTCCACCCTTCTTCTTGCCAATGGGGAGTGGTACGGACTGAGTTACTTCTGGTACCAAATCTAGATGGACCCACATGACCTCCCCTCGTGACGTGGTGAGGGGTACCAGACCAGTAGCCTGATCTCGAGGAGGTGGAAGATTAGCAATCTTCATTGTCACCCGAGGGATGGGTACCACGCCGTCTTGAGTCTCTGTTGGAGAGAAGCTGCCAAACTGTACAGACACCATGTTGGCTGCCACGGTTACCTCCTCGAAGTCAATGGCCAGAGCCTTTGAATCGATGAGATGTTGGATGTATCGCTTCAGTTGGTAGCAGTCATGTGTAGCATGATGGACGTAGCGGTGGTAATGGCAGCTTGTCTATCGGTTTTGACTCAGGTTTCTGGGCTGTGTCGGATACCATAGCCTGCTTGCCCTTGTTGTCTCGATTGTTGGTGGAGCGACCCCCATTGTTGTTGTTGGTATTAGGACGCCTGCCCTTGTCCTCTCCCTCCGAGATATGCAATCCCAGTTGGCGAGCCTTCTTCAACCTGTCCTCGGCGCTAGTGGCACTGATGATAAACGTCTTCCAGTCCTTAAATTGACTTTCACCCATCCAGAGGCTGATTGTTGGAAGCAGTCTCTTTTGGCAAATTTCAATTAAAGAGAAATCTGGATTACCGGATGGCAGCTTCATGGCAGTTTGGCGGAACCGCTCAATATAGTTCCTTGTCAGCTTTTTCTCTCCTTGAACGACGTCCATGAGGCTGGACATTGTGATGTCCTGTCCTACTTCGTAGAATCTCTCCAAGAACATGCGCTTGAAGCTGGCGAAGGAGTGGATGCAGTTATCTGGCAGGTTACGGTACCAGTCGAAGGCGACCCCTTCCAATGCCCCGATGAATAATCGTGTAAGAATGGCATCGTCATGGGATAGATGGTCGGTAGTGACCTCGAAGTAAGTGATGTACCGACTTGCGGAGGTCTTCCCATCGTATGGATTGATGTGGAATGGTTTATACTTTGGTGGAAAGGGAACATCTCTCCACGCAGCGGGATACGGTTGTCGTATCCTGAGGTCTTGGCAATTTTCTCGGGCGTGGAACATGGCCCGGAGCTCCTGGACCTATCTTCTTGCCTCCCTGGCCTCGTCTGCAGCGGTAGGAGCCGACATTTTAGGAAGATTATTGCCCGGGTTTGGTGCCGCTGAGTTCGAGTCTGCATTGACCGCGGGACCCAAGTTTGTTTGGCCAGGCGTCCCTCCTTGCAGAGTAGGGAGGGATGCTTTGATTTCATCCACCGATTTGACCAAAGTGCACAATATGGCCTCCAGAGTGTCGATGCGTTGGCGATCACTAGGACCATCTTGGTTGCTGTCTGTCATAAATACTGTCCTCACATGAGGAGAAGTGGAAGGGACGGTGGATAACGTACACTCCGAATCATACCCTTGTAATGAGAAGTCATCGGGGTATGTGGGAATGTCTTTCTCTGGTTTGGACTCAGAAGGAACAGTACCCCCAGCTTCCGAGTTCGCCTCGTCTTGGGAATTGTGGACGTCCTCGGGGATGTCAGGATTTACTGTATCTAATGGGAGAGTTGTTTCCCCCAGCTCGTCTTCTTGAAACATTGGATTGTCGTGGAGGTTCGGGGGAGTGCTACCCCCAGTTCCAGCAACCTTCAGTGATGCGGATGATGAATCTCCCACTGTAGCAGATTTCGTCTTTGAACGGGTACCTTGGAAAATACCGGTGGTGGGCACCCGCTTAGACGACAGTCTCTTAGTCATAGTGGTTGAAATCTTCGGACTGAAAACATTTGTCTTCTTTCCTCTCCCATCGGCGAGGCTTTTCTGAGCAGAGTTGCAGGAGACGACGGAAAGTGCCTCATCTTCTGAACATGGTTGTTGCAGTCTTTGGAAGACGGACTGCCGGTCTTCTCGTACCGTCGCGTTATTACAACAGCAGTTGACGATGACTTGGGTGCAGTGACGTCTGTGGGAGGACTCTGTGCACCCCGAGGCCCCCTCTCTTTCCTTGCGTTTGTGGCGGACAGCCTCATGCAAGTCAGATGGGTCTAAATGACCATGTTTGCTCCCTGGATTTTGGAAGACTTTTGGGAACCATCCTGTCCGTTTGTCGCCGGGGGCTGGACTCGAGTGGTTCTGTACAACTTTCCATCAGAGGCCCGCATAACAGTATGTGGAACGCTCGGATGGTCAGAGGTTGGGACAGCGGACTGAGCTTGCCAAGCCCGCGTTGTCCTAGACTTTTTCACTCTAGTACGTGAGGGCACATAGTAGGAAGAGTCTAAGTGGTGCTGGAGAGAGTCAGACATGTTTTCTTGGGAGCACGAGAGATCAGGACCATAGGAGAGGCGGTCGAAGACTGAGCCCCGTAGGGCAGACGGCATGCGGCTGGAATCAACAGTATTCATGCGGCTGGCAATCGTAGCCGCATGGGCTTTCTTCATGCGGCTGGAAGCCTCAGCCGCATAGGTCTTCTCCATGCGGCTGGAAATCCTGGTCGCATGAGTGTTAGGCATTTGGCTGGCAGTTTCGGCCGCATGGACATCGGTCATTCGGCTGGCAATCTTGGCCGCATGAGTCTTGGTCTTGCGGCTAGTGCCTTTGTTCGGCTTCTTCCTGGGGCGCATAGAATCATTTTTTGCCCCTGCAAGTCCAGCATCGTAGTGCTTTCCTCTGTCGGACTTGGGGACAGCAGAGTCTTCTATGGCTTGAAGTGGGGCCGCATAAGAGTTGCCTTCGCCGTCTTGGGCAGCAGAGAGTGCTTCGTCCAGAGCTTGGGGAGGAGCAAATGATTTTGGCCTCTACTCCATGCGAGCCTTCTTTGTGCGGGTTCACTTCTGGACCGGGCCAGCGCTTCCTTCGGAGAGCATTTCTTCGAACGCCTGTTGGTCGAAGCGGACGACCATCTTCTGTTGTGTGAAGCCAAGTTTGGCTGCATCGGATTGCGTCACCAACTCCTCAGCCGTGGAGAAGTTTGTCCCCAGCAGAGTCGCCATCGTGTTTGCCATAAAATATAAAAGAAGAGAACAATTATCGGAGGACTGGATTTTTACTTCACAATACAAACTCGCTTGTACAAAGAAAGCCTAGGGACGAAAACCTAGGTACAGTAATCTAAGTACAATTGTTTATTTTAGATTCTGGGGGGTGACGATAAAGGTTCGAGAAAGCGATGGCAGCTCTGCCTTACTCCTTGGACGATCGGATGCAGCCTTGGCTCTGGAGAAGAATTGCTTGGCGTTGACGAAGAAATGCTCTACTTGTTCTCTCTGTATATGCTCCTTTGTCCTTTCGATCTCTGTATATTCTTTCTCTGATTCTCTCTGGATCCGGGCGGGGTGTGTCCTTTTTTTTGCAAGGGAATGGCACCTTGCTATTTATAAGAGTGGGGGGCATCATTAGGGTTTTGCAATGATTGTCCATTCTCAAAAGTTGGCGGCCTGAGAGTTAATTAATCTGGGTCGTCCATCTCGAATATAATAGATTTAAGCAATTAATGTGATTACATTAAATCTCTGTGGACAATAAATGTTGATTGCCATGAATATTCACGACTTGTAATGGCCTGCCACGTGTCTAATTTGCTCGACTTGATTTGATCTGGGCACTTATGGTGATTGCAACAAATCTGATTTTGTTAGGATTTGTAAGCACCCATAATTCCAGGAAGATAAGACTGCCACGTGTCTCAATCATCGTGACAAGCGCCACGTATCCTCACTGGGTGTCACTCCCCATTCCCGGAATACGTAAATTTTTGATTTTTCCTGTATATGGTATCTGGCACCTGTATCTTGAATGTATGTATCAGGTATTTGTAACTAGCCGCGGCATGGGACCGTATCTCGTCGCAGATTAGTGTGCCACCCCTTGTCCTTGTTTGGTTATAGGCGTGGTTCACTATTTCGATGATAGGATTTCTGAACCGTGTTGTGGTTAGGATTTTATTTATTTAATTTAATTAGTTGTATCATGTAGCCTTAACATGTCATTAGCCCCATGGTTAGGAGCATGCTTAAGATTAGGGTTTCTTTGAGTCAACCCAACCCCTATATATATTCTCTTCCTCACTCTCTCTCCTCGTTCATTCACTCTTTTCATTTATTTTCCTCCCAACGTTTAGGCAAGTACATCTTGCACCAAATGGAGAGATTCTTGCACTTTTTATTTCTTGATTTTTCTTTGATATGATTTATCCATATTGTTCTTCTCATTATCCTCTACAAGTTTAGTACTTAGCATTTTTGATTTCTATGGATAAATTCTTATAGATCTAAGTTTATGTCTTTTTCGGATTTCTTGGGTTTGATATAGTAAATCTTGTTATTTTCAAGTTTTGATGGTTCCATGTCGTAGAGAATTTCTTTCTGCCCCATTTTGACCTATGGAAGTCTGGATTCTGACCTTGGATGAAGGAGTTATGAAGCTTTTAAGTCATGGCTTTTCCTTAGTTCTTCTTCTCAGAAAATGGAGAAGAAGAACAGTGCTTGACCGCATGAACCTTCATGCGGCAAGTTTTCCCCTGGCCGCATGGCTCATAGCAGTCTGGCCGCATAAGCAAGTTTCAGCTGCATAAGCAGTCTTAGCCGCATGGCACTAAGCAGTTTCAACCGCATGAGCATGAGCATTCGCAGTCGCATGTGTATTCTCAGCCGCATGAGCCATTGCAGCCGCATGAGTGCTACCCCAGCCGCATAAGATCCAGTCCCCACTGTCGCACGAACTCTGATTTCTTGAGCCGTATGTGCCCCACATATCTCAGCCGCATGAGCCTGCTTCAACTGTGTCGTATGAGCCTTTCGTGCCGCAGCCGCATATGCGCCTGTCCATTTCCAGCCGCATGAGCTTGCTTACTCCCAGCCGCGTGAGCGCGCGTCCCTTCAGCCGCATGAATACCCGCATTCCTGAGCCGCATGCACCCGTTCGTTTTGAGCCGCATGGCCCAGCTTTCCTGAGCCGCATGAGCCCATCCACCCTTGGTCGCATAGGGCCTACTTTGACTGTTTTATGTATTTTTGTCCAATTGATTGCATTATGGCTAGAATTTCTCCCAACTTCCAACATGGAAGTGGTAGATCCTTGTGTTGGCTCTAAAGATCTTCATGTTTCACTTTAACCGGATTTTATGTGTGACTTTTATGTCACGAGAGGTCTGTGTGACTTCCTGACCTGACCATGTTCCTGACCAGATTACCTTGGTATGTACTGGTACCTTTTCTAAGTGTGTATTGAGATACAATATTAGTATGCACTACGATGCTATTTAATGAGTGCACTGAGGTGTGACTCTACATGCCAAGTGATCGTTCGTGTTATATGTCAATACATGTGTACCTTCCAGTACAGTCATGATAATTGGTCAGTAATAGTGTCGTAGTATGTTGATTGTTGTTTGAAGCATTACACTAAGCATGGATCTAGATCGGGCCGATGTGGATTCATACTTAGGGTACACGTACTATGGTACGACATACAGGAGGATGACCATGTGACCACGACATGCAATTCCAAATACCAAGATAGGGTTAATTTAGCAACTTAAATCGGTAGAAGCATTAGGAGGGAACAAAATCCCGAGATCGTGCCATACTAGCCACCCCCGGGTCCCGTCCTGACATGTCGGGTTGGCCGCCACGGATACAGTTTCATCTGCCTATAGTGGATGACTATATCCGACTCCTGCGTGCTATATGTTATATGTTTTAGCACGGTGGCCTTACGAGGGACCGGTGCATAATCAAAGTGCTATATGTATATGTATATGATACGACATTGACTAGCCCTGCTGGGTTGACACGATCTGAGGATTCCTATATTGCATTACTGGGATAATTCAGACAAATTATAGAAAGTCGTAAGATTGATTGGCCGCTTGTAAGCTGACTTGTTTGTGATATGTTTTCTTCTGTTAGCAACTGAGGAATATGGACTATCGTGGTGCGTGGTCCAACCCATGTCCTTGTTTGGTTGTTGGGTTGGACTATTGTGCTGCGATAGGCTATGGACCGAAGTCGCGATCAGAAGCCCTTTTACCTGCCCATGGTTATAGGATATATCTTATCTCGGCACGATATTGGCACCGTTTGTCCTTGTTTGGTTGTAAGGGTGTCGTATTGTCTCGATGATATAGTATAAGCCTATAACTCGTGAATCAGGTCTTATTTTACTCATTGGATTTATCTCACTCTTTTGTGCTCCCTTGTGGTACTTGCTATTCGGGGCCTGGCCCCGCTGGTTTTGTTTGGCCAGATCTCGTAGCAGTGCCAGAGGATCCAGCCTTCCACCCGAACAATGGTGCACACCAGGAGTATGGGCGCCAGGGACCATGAGTGAGTTTCTTCTTCACTGCTCTGATATCTTCTATTTTGTACTTGGTGTTTAGCCACCGGCACCTGTTTAGCCGGCAGTTCTGGACATTTAGTTTTCTTTTACATAATTGTAATTAAATCAGACTGCAGCTGACTACGGTTATGTACTATTGACTCTCGGTACTAGCTCATTTTTTGTAAAAGCTAGGCTCATGAATCATTTTGATGAAGCGTCGGGGACGCCTTACTGCTTTGTCTTATATAATCATTATTTACTGCTTCTTGTTTTGATTGATTGAGACATAGATGCTCTGTGGGACCATAGGAGACCTGATTGTAGCATGCACCCCCTTGTCTCTTGACAGCCACGATCGCCGTATGATGTTTATATACCTCATACGGTATAGCTAGCCTAGTCCGTCTCAGTATTCCGGTACTGGGGCGTGACACTGGGTTATCTTGGCAGAGCCGCATATGATTGGGCCGTATAAGGATGAACGGCCGCATGAAGATGGGAAGCCGCATGGGGATGAACAGCCGCATAAAGATGGGCAGCTGCATGGGAGTGGGCAGCCGCATGCTGATGGACGGCCGCATAAAGGATGCAGCCGTATGAAGATGGACGGCCGCATGAAGTGGGCAGCCGCATGCTGATGGACGGCCGCATAAGGGATGCAGCCGCATGAAGATGGGCGGTCGCATAAATACAGCAGCCGTATGCCTCAGGATTTGATGGATTCTGCCAGTTGTGAGAAGATTTTCTCCTCTTTCCTAGGAACGTGCTATTATGTCAGTCATTATTGCACCTTTATGTCAGAGCTGTCATTCGTCAGGTCATTAAATGCAGCCAAAGATGAAGGGAAAGCTGTTGAAGGCCACGTGGCTCTGGGTCTATCCGAGCCGCATAGACGCTTGAGCCGCATGGACCCCTGAGCCGCATGGGCTCTCTGAGCCGCATGGAGATCCTTGGCCGCATAGACCTTTCTTTATTCTTTTCTATGCTTCTACAGCCATATCGGCAAGATCATTTTTAGTATTCCTGGTGAGCCAGAGTTTTCCTTTTTTCGAGGCGGAATAGAGCCTTCTCCTCCAGCATTCCGGATGGCAGTTGCAGCGGCAGTCCAGTTTCCCAGAATTGTAGAAGAGTTTCCCGATGTTTTCCCCAAAGAGCTTCCAGGTATGCCACCAGAGAGAGAGATCGAGTTCACCATAGACTTGATCTCTGGATCAGCACCAGTGTCAGAGAGAGTCTACCGGATGGCACCGTCAGAATTGGAGATTTTGTATAAGATGATTGAGGAACTCAGGACCAAGGGATTAATCCGTACAAGTGGATCGCCTTGGGGAGCCTCGATGCTTCTTGTGAAAAAAAAGGATGGTACGTCCAGATTATGTGTTGACTATCGTACCTTGAACTCAGTGACAATCAAGAACAGATACCCTCTCCCGATGACAGATGACTTGTTTGATCAACTCAAAGGGGCGTTCGTATTTTCGAAGATTGATTTACGGTCGGGATACCACCAGATCAGGGTCAGAGAGCAGGACATCCCGAAGATGGCTTTTAGATCCAGGTATGGGCATTGGGAGTTCCTTGTGATGCCCTTTGGAGCAACCAATGCGTCGGCTGTATTCATGGACCTCATGAATCATATTTTCATGCCTTATTTGGATCAGTTCGTGATCGTGTTCATAGACGACATCCTGGTCTACAGTAAGAGTGAGGCAGAGCATGAGCAGCATCTCAGGGTCGTCCTCCAGATTCTCAGAGAGCACTAGTTGTATGCAAAGTTCAGGAAATGCGAGTTCGGGCTTGATCGTATTTCATACTTGGGTCATATCATCACCAGAGGTGGAGTGGAAGTGGATCCCCAGAAGATTGTGGCTATTGAGATGTGGCCAGTACCCAGCACAGTTGCAGAAGTTCACAATTTTCTTGGTTTGGCCGGCTACTACCGGCGATTTGTTTCAGACTTTGCCCAAATTTTAGCACCTATGACGCAGTTGACCCACAAGGATGTGCAGTTTGCTTGGACAGCAGAATGTCAGGATTCTTTTGAGAAGTTGAAGCGAGGCTTGATGACGGGACCCATTCTCACGCTTCCAGATGGGACCGAAGGATTCTCAGTGTATTGTGATACTTCAGGCAGAGGTTTAGGATGTGTTTTGATGCAGCATGGGAAGGTAATAGCTTATGCATCACGTCAACTTCGTGATCATGAGAGGAATTACCCGACCCACGACTTAGAACTGGCAGCAGTAGTGTTTGCACTTAAGCTGTGGAGGCATTACTTGTATGGAGATCGGGTGAAGATTTTCACTGACCACAAGAGCCTGAAGTATGTGTTTACCCAGAAGAATCTTAACATGCGTCAGAGGAGATGGTTGGAGCTACTTGTGGATTATGACATCAACCTGCAGTATCATCCTTGGAAGGCCAATGTTATTGCAGATGCACTGAGCAGAAGAGCCAAAGTTTATTTTCTAACAGCACAACCAGAGTTGTTAGCAGATCTTCAAAAGATGGGTATAGAAGTTGTCCTTCCTACCAGTGTGGCATTGATGGCCAGCATACAAGTTCAGTCCAGTATAGTTGATAGGATCAAGTTGGCTCAGTCCACAGATTCTAAGCTTCAACGGCTTAGGGCAGAATGTGTAGTAGGACGAAGACCATAGTTATGTATCCATGAGGATGGTATACTTCGGCATGGGAGGCGTCTTTGTGTGCCCAGTGGTGATATCATATAGAAGATCATGGCATAAGCTCACATTTCTCAATATTCAATTCATTCAGGCGGTACGAAGATGTATCGTGATATCCGACAGCATTTTTGGTGGAATGGTATGAAGAGGGAGATAGCTCGGTTTGTCTCTCGATGTTTAGTTTGCCAATAAGTTAAAGCTGAACATCAGAGACCGGCTGGACTTCTTCAACCTTTGCCGATCCTAGAATGGAAATGGGAGCACATTACCATAGATTTTGTGACTGGATTACCTAGACCTCCAGCTGGGAGAGATGCTATCTGGGTTGTAGTCGATAGACTCACCAAGGTAGCTCATTTTCTTCCTTTCAGGGTTGGTCGGTCGACAGATCAGCTTGCAGAGATGTACCTCAGGCAGATAGTTCGGTTGCATGGAGTACCAGTCAGTATTATATCCGACAGAGATTCCAGATTCACATTGCACTTTTGGCAGAGTCTTCAGAAAAGTTTGGGGACTCGTCTCAAGTTCAGTTCAGCTTATCATCCGCAGACAGATGGTCAGTCGGAGCACACAATCCAGACTCTTGAAGATATATTGCGTTCATGTACACTTGACTTCGATGGTTCGTGGGAAGATAACTTACATCTAGTGGAGTTCTCGTACAACAACAGTTTCCAGGCCAGTATCCAGATGGCACCTTTCGAGGTCTTATACGGTAGAAAGTACAGATCTCCTTTAGCTTGGGATGATATAGGCGAGAGGCAAATGCTTGGTCCAGAGATGGTAACCCGGACTATTGAGGTGGTCAGACAAGTCAGAGATCATCTTTGAGTTGAACAAGATCACCAGCGTCATTGGGCCGATTCTCATCGGCGTCCCCTTGAATTTTCTGTCGGCGACCATGTATTCCTCAGGATCTCGTCTACCCGTAGCGTCATTCGTTTTGGCATACGAGGAAAGCTTAGTCCTAGGTATATAGGGCCATTCAACATTCTTGAGCGAGTAGGTGATGTGTCCTATCGTCTCGCTCTTCCGTCGTTGTTACATGAGGTGCATAATGTCTTCTATGTATCCCAATTACGATGGTATGTCCTGGATCCAAGTCATGTCCTTGATCATTCGGAATTGATTGTTGGTACCAACCTTTCGTATGAGGAGAGACCCGTATCTATATTGGACCGAAGAGAGAAGATACTCAAGAATAAGACTATCAAGTTAGTCCGTGTTGCTTAGGGTCATCACTCTTTAGGTGAGTCAACGTGGGAGCATGAGGATGACATCCGATCGCGATATTCCGACCTGTTTGACTCGTGAGGTACAATGTCTTCCTTATGCCTCATGCCTTCGATTCCTTGCTTGCATGATTGATTGTTCGATTGATTGCTTAGTTATATCTTGCCTGTGATTAGTATAGCTTGCTCGACATCTCTAGCCTCTTGATTAAATTCCGAAGACGGAATTCTTTTAAGGTGGGTAGAGTTGTCACCCTCGATTTTTGTTATACGTATTTTGGTATACGTGTACGTATCTCGAACCCATATTTTGACTTGTCCTGGCTGGCTAGTCTTGGGTTTCTTGCATTGGCATGAGTTAGTTGGCATTTTATGGCTCGTATGGTTTATTCTGGCTGAGGCATGCATCGGGTTCGGTTGGGTTCGGTCTGGTTGGGTTTGGTTTGGGTTAGTATGCAAACCCCTACCTACCACCATCCTCCATTTATTAACCCAATAACCTTTCTCTCTCCTCATTCATTTCCTACTACTCTTCTTCTTCTTCTTCTTTATTTCTCCACCGACCACCCACAGTAGGCAAGTGCAACTTGCTTCATGGAAGAACTCAATTTTTGTTGTTCCATTGTCTTTCTCACGAGATTCTAAGACACTTTAGTACTTAGCATTTTAAATTTTCATGGTTCATTTCATGTAGATCTAAGTTTTAGTATTTTGATCTTCATGGTTTTGATCTACTGAACTTGGTTGTTTTCGGAAATGGAGAGTTCCTTGTGGTGGGAATTTCGATTTTACGCAAGTTTGGCTTTTGAATGGCTGGATTTCATCAAGTCTTGGCCGAGATGGGGTTCTTGAGTTCTTCAGTCTCCATGGCTGCAAGTCTCGACCTTGGGGAGAAGACGAGCCTTTTACGCACACGTTCATACGTGCCCGCGTAGTGACTTTCCTTTACGCCCACGTTTTCATGTGCCAGCGTAGCATCTCCTTCTTTACGCATACGTTTTCACGTACCCACATAGTGTCCCCTTTTTACGCACACGCCTTGCGTACCCGCGTAACCTGATTCTACGTCGAGCTCATTCGAGCTCTATGCAGGGCTACTATCGCGTGCGTAGAGCCTCGCGTAGAGTCTCGCGTAGAGTCTCGCGTAGAGTCTCGCGTGCGTAGAGTCCCGCCCAAGTGCTCGTGCGCGTAGAGTTCCTTTCACGTAGAGTGCCTGTCGTATAGGGTGCTTGCTCGCGTAGAGGGGTCCTTCCTTGGTCTTGCTCGTGTAAAGCCATTTTTACGCTCGGGCCCTCCCAAGCCTAGCGTAGTTTCTCTTGCGTAGAGGATTTGAGTCCCCATGCGTACCCGTGTACCTTTTGCTTGCACCCTCTTGTCATGGACTTGATAACCTTGACTTGATTGACACGATTGGACTGATAATTGTACATGGTATAGTATAACAAGTAACTGACATGACATGACATGACATAACAAGATATGACTAATAAGCATGATAGGAACTATTGAATGCTGTTTCGACGGCTAGCACGACATGACAAGAAGGAATGACCTGGACACCATGGACGATTGTGTTTGTACAAATGAACCAGTATTGTCTCGCATCATGTCTAGGGCAGGGACCCCTGAGTACCACGGTCAGGGGTACCTACTTAAACTGACTAAGGCTAATAACTAGAATAATACAGTAGTCATGAAGAGATTTCCCAGCTACAGGCAATCCCGTTATCTGGGTGCCCCACTTGGGATCTGTTGCCTACCGTTGAGTAGGGCACATTTCCAGCACACTGTCATGTGTTGCACCCTTCAAGCTACTTAAGGGTACATACATTTCGGACGATGTACCTACATGAAATCAACCTAATTTGCGTCCGGATAGCCTGGATGGTATGCAGGGCTTGTGGCTGTGGAACAATCTCATTGCATCTTGCTAGTAACTAGGTCTGTGATAACCCTAGTTAGATAAAGTATCAAGCCGTACTCATTTGCTTGGCCGTGATTGATTGGATGGAGTCTAATCCAGTCTAGTCTTGTCCTGATCCTGTACAAGATTGTTAGTATGACCTGAATGCTTGTGCTTACTTTATCGATAAATGGTGGGAAACCAAGTTCCGTTCAGACGAAGGGTTACAACCCCGGTCCTTGTTTGGTTTAAGGGTTGTAACTTGGTTATATGAACAGTCCCATGGCTATCTTATCGTATATCATCATGATTTTCCATATTTCCAGTCTTTTATTATAATTATGTTTTGTGTTAAATGCTGGTTTTAGTTCTTAAGTGAAGCCTCCTTTGTGGCACTTGCTCTTCCTGGGATCTGACCCAGCTGGTTTTGTATGGCCAGATACCGGAGCAGCTCCAGAGGATCTCCCTACCTTCCATCCAGATGGTGACCACCAGGCGTAACCCGGGCAACGAGTGGGTTTTATTTTGGCTCTCCCATTCCATTGTAAAATTATTCTTTTGAGGCGTTTAGCCGTCGAACAAGTGTTAGCTCGTTTGCAACTTTACTTACTGTCTGCCTACGGGCTGTAACATGATTGGCAAATCCTAGGGTTGATCATGTATGACTGAAACTCTTGCTAGTCCTCGTATTTTGTACGACTAGCTTCATGATCATCCAAATATGTAATATATGGGACGCCTTACTATTGTATATTTGGTGCTCTGACATCTTGTAACTGCTATTACTTGCTTGAGATTGAGACATAGGCTTGTTCATGACCATAAGAGACTGATGGCTTGTAGTTAAACCCTCATGTATCTAGACAGCCGTGATCATATATCGAGGTAGATTATACCTTAATATACGTAGCTGGCTGTGTCTGTCCCCCGCTCTCCAGTATTCTGGTTCTGGGGCGTGACATAGGTTGTGGCTAATCCTCTCAATCGCACCAGGGCCTACCGAAATGACGCAAACCCTCAACCATATCATCAGGTATCCGGCCAGGATGGCCTTAGCAGACAGAGTCTGAGTATCATGATAAAAATAGCAAAAAGTGTCGCTCAGGCTCCCAAATCTGTCACCAGCAGCACGGGCCCTCTTAGTGCTCTGCATCTAAGCATCCACCTGCTCCAAAGATTGGGGACTCCTAACAGCGACTCGACCGGATGAGCTAAGGCTAAATAGATAGCCAATCCAAGCCTTGATATGAGGAAGGTTCCCTTCCGAACGGTCGTCCTTTTTTTTGGATATTTGCTGACAGGTACTATGGTGGCATAGAACTTCCTGATATACGGCTAGGAATCTGGGATACCGCCGCTCTAGTTCCTCGAATTATTTGTTTGTCGGGGTATACTCCTCATAAGCTTTATCGCCCCAGGGCAATTTTGACACACCATGCATCTCGTGAAGAGCAAGCCCCATCTCTCCACCTGGAGTAAAGAAGGTCCCCGTCCGGCAGTTGTACATCTCAAGCAGTGCCATAAATAATTTTGGGTTCATAAACAAGCCGCAGCAGGAGCCCCTAATGGCGTAATAGAGGCCAATCCGTCGTAGGATGTCCTCATACTCTGCTAGGATCCAAGAAGTCAGATTAACCCATGGAGGGGAACGATGCTGCCAGTTCAGTAACGACAATCTCCCTGCAGGGTATGACCCTTTGTAAGCAATCTGATTCAAAAAGGTATCAGCCTCAGAGAATAGCATATTGGGCTTCAGTTCGTTGATGAGGCTGCCAGGAGCCAGCCCAATGACGGAGTAGCTCATTGTTTCCTTTACTGCGACCACTGACCTCGTAGGGTTTTAAAATGGATATGGCCCACAAAGATCCCCCGCTGATCCAGAGTTAGAGAACCCAACATCTTCCTCTCAAAATGTACTATATTGAAACCAGATAGGGGAAGTGGCGCTCCATTAAGGGTATGTGAATTGCTTCCCCCTGAAAATAGAAGTCCCAGCTCTCAAAAGTCTCTATGATGCTCGGGTCTGAAATAGTCAGGGCATCCCCGAATAAAAACATAGGCTTCAGATGAATGCCATTCAGTTGCCCGGAGTTCATCATGCTAAGTAAGAAAAAGAAGGACTGGCTTCTGATCTTCCTCAGCCGATCTTCAGGTTGATTTCGGGTGATCTGAGTCGACACATGTTCGACTATCTGGTCAAAACTCACACCCAACGCTGATTGGACATATCCTATCAGGAGCTTCCCCGATGGAGCTGTGGGCAAGGTCACTACAAAGGACAAAGAAGAAGTGAGGTCAGAAGAGGCTCATCCTTCAGCTATGCGGCCTAGCCACACAGAACCTATGCAGCCTAGTTATGAGGGATGCGTGGACGGCCTACAATATGAGACGCATACGGCTCGGTCATATAGTGCTCATGCGGCTCAGTCATAAGACACTTAGGCGACTCAGTCATGAAGTGTTCATGCGGCTCAGTCATGAGGCACTTATGAGGCACTTATGTGGCTCAGTCATGAAGTGCTTATACGGCTCAGTCATGAGGCACTTAGGGGTTCATGCAGCTCAGTCATGAAGTGCTCATGCGGCTCAGTCATGAAGTGTTCATACGGCTCAGTCATGAGGCACTTAGGGGGTTCATACGAATCAGTCATGAAATGCTCATGCGGCTCAGTCATGAAGTACTCCTGCAGCTCAAAATATGAGACACCCATGCGGTTCAATCAGGAGGCACTTATGCGGTACAGTTATACAGTGTTCATGCGGATCAGTCCTGGGTCACTTATGCGATTCAGGTTCGAATGTGCAGCGCTTATGCGGCTCAGCCCAAGCGGCCCTATCATATAGAACACATGCGGTCCAACTGAGATAGGACATGCATCAACCAGGCTTAAAGCACAGAAAGCGATATAGCACAGGCCCGTGCATAAAATATGCGATATGGCCATCCAAAATCTTAGTCATCGTCTTTCCACTGTCCTTACCTTTGATAGGGGGTTGCACGTCGGAATGAATGGAAGGAGAGTCCGCCGCTCTCGACGGAGAGGCAAGTCCTTTACCTTTGGCCGCAGCACCAGTCGACTTGGAAGCTTTTGGAGCCATTGAGACAAAAAGATGAAGACGAAAGAGAAGAAGGTGAAAGAGAAAAATATCTATTCAAATGACCCCTATTTATAGAGTTTCTGAAAAGTGCCGATTCGATTCTCGAAATTATTAAAGATAATGATGACATTTAGGGATTTTATCCCTAGTAACCGTCGACTTTATCTCGAAAAGAAAACCCAAATCCAAAACAAAATTAAAAAAATTTAATGCAGCAGTGACAGCTAGCAGGCTAGATGGGGTCTCTCTGCGGCTCAAGATTTTTCTGCGGCTCGAAAATTCCATGCGACTCAAGATTTCCCTATGGCTTGACATATTTCCATGCTCCTTATTCAACGTGTTCCAAATTTGTAATTTGAAAACTTTGAAGGGGGTCTTGTAGAAGCATAAAAAATATGGGGTTCATACGGATCATAAATTTGCCGTATAAGTACTTTGGGCCAAACTGGTCCGCATAAAGGAGAGCCGCATGACAGATTCGACACCCTATACGGCCCGTCGACAACCAGACTGATTCGAGCCGCAGAAGAAAGATATACGGCCAAGTTGATCAGTTCGTTTGATAAAGCTGACAAATTCTATCAAAACTGACAGCTCTAACACTCTGATAAAAAAGATAAGACATGAGCAGACAAAATGTCATGTCACCAAAGACAGGATTCATGTGCTTTCATGCGGCCAGAAGGAGTGTTACCCAAGCCGCATGAACCTTATGCGGCTCAAACATATGCGGCTCCAAGGTCTCCGAACTTCATTCGGCCAAGGATGATTGTAACCCAAGCCGCATGAGCTTTATGCGGCCCAAAATACAGAATCTATGCGGCTTAAAAGTCCTTAAGCTATATGCAGACTAAGGAAGATTGTGACTTAAGCCGCATGAGTCTCATGCGGCCCAACGTGGTCAAAAACTGAGAGACTCACGCAGCTCAAAATAATTTCTATCCTACGATAGGACACGTGGCAGGCTGACCAAGTCTCAACCACCCAGATTTACTGCAACAAAATCCCAACAAATCGACAGTTAGCTGCCAAAGAGCGGGCCTTCACGTGCTGATTAGCCACGTGGCCACTTGCCATCAATGCGGCTCAAAATACATACCACTATAAATAGCAGGGTGCCATACCCCTGCAAAAGGCTGGCAATCTTTAAAAGATAATTTCTTCAAGAGCTAAAGACTGCGTCGGATAGTCCAAGGAGTAAGGCAGAGTTGATACACTTTCTCGAGCCTCCACCGTCACTCCCAGAATAAAAAACTAAACAATTATACTTAGGTTATTTCCTAAGATTTCTTTCTAGGCTTTTCTTTGTACAAGCGAGTTGACAATTAATTTTAGTGTTTCTGTAATACCTGTCTTTGATGTTTAATGGCAAACAATATTAGGAAAGACCTTTTTAAATCCTCAATCCAATCAACTAGCCAACTCACCAAACAACCAAATCATGCCAAGTGGACCCCCACCATAGATTATTTGGCTAAGCAAACCCCCCTCCCATTGCCGAACACCTCATAGGAATAGGTTTTCTACTCCTTTTCATGCATGCAACCTAATAATGCCCATATATATACATCAACTTAGCCCAAACCCTAACCCTAACTTAATTCTTCCTTTCTTTCCATCTCCATAGCAGACCACCCCTCTCCCTCTCTATATTTTTGGCAGCACCTTTCCCCCCATAGCCTCCATACATCATCTCGTCCATTGCACATCTCTCTATCCTTCACAAAAACTCATCTCCTCCACCATACATCCACCCAACCCCTCAAAACAAACCCTAAAAACTCCTTTTTCTCCATCCAACCATCTATAGCCATTGCCAACCCTTCCATACTCACCAAAAGAGGATTAGCAAGCAAGGATAGCGAGAAAGGTTGGAGCTTTGGCGAGGAGAAGCCGTCACAACCTCTCTAGCAAGGACCTTTGGTAAGAAATTCTAATCTTTCCATCTCAAACCCTCACTATAATTCTATAGAAAATATGTTATTAAATTTGTAGAAATTATATTTTGATGGCTTTTGTTAAGTATAATCATCCATAAAGGTTTCATGAAATATAGGCATAATATTCATGTTTCGGTATGATCAAAATTAACCCCATTGTGAAGAAACTATGAGTTATTGGTACCTATTCTCGAAACTGAATTTTTTGTGTGTTCATATACATAAATTAGGATTTTTGAGTATTTTTCTATGATTTTATCAACTCAAATCTGGTCGGGAAAATTTTAGGTCAAAACTAGTTAATTTCGGGTAACCGGCTGACCTAGAATGTCCCAAACTTGTAGTATAACTCAACCCTTGTACCTCTGTTATAATTCA
>JANAVB010022800.1:4432837-4442383 GCA_029216955.1 Iris pallida
ATCTCTTCAGGTAGTTGATTGCATGGAATTAGTTAGATGATCATGATGGTAGTTGATTACTTCAGACTCAGGTATCTTTCGTGATTACATATTCACATCCGTTATTTATACTTTGCTTGTTAGCCTTAGCCTTATAGACTCATGTTATTTCTTTGGAGTCTAATCGGACATGTATGCTAGTGGACTGTAGACCATGAACCATAATGTTCATTCTTGTTTTATATTGTTCTTGTGGGTTGAGATATAGTTTAACTTACCATGATTAGGCATATGACCATAGTCTAGATAGCTTATACGTATTCGGGTTAGACTGGAGTCTACCTGATACGTAGTTGCCTTGCGCACGCACTCGCATCCCAAAAAGCGGGTGCGGGCCATGACAGTTCCCTAAGACTATCTTGAGTTGTAGTGGATCTTTCTTTAAATTATTTATTGAGATTTATGTTTAATCTCCTTGTCATGACGTAGTTGTGGATGACATATGTGAACTGTGTACTTGTTATGGATAGCGCTTATCATAGACAATGTACTACCGCCGATGCTGCAGCATAGGCTGGGCTTGGACACATACTCGTATCCCAAAAGTGGGTGCGGGTCGTGACAGTATGGTCAATGATAAATTATACTTCGGGATACTAGAACGATCATGGACTTCGGATGATCAATGAGTCTGAAGATGACGAACCCCAATTCATACGAGCGGATTGGTTATACCTTCTATTTCCTAAGAATGTGACTTGCTAATCTTTAAAGTCATGACCTAACTTATGCCACCCTAGAACTTCTATACCTTAATTCCAACCAGTTTACTCAATTCTATGACCTAGTTTTCTTAACAGTTGCTTTTAACAACATCGGGTTACACACGAAGAATGTAGTCTATTAGGTCCTAACTCTCTTCGATCCCTTTTTATTTATTCCACCTACCTATAATACTACTCCCATGACACTTCCATATTCATAACAACGAAGGGTATCTTAGTCCAACCCAACTATTCTAACTATAAGAAGTTTAGGATTTTTAACTATACTGTATCGATGAAGGGTTTAGCATGCCTATGGCCTACTAGTCGACTTAAGCTAAGATTTCCAATTCTATTCTCAATTCTTTAGTTAGATCTAACCACCTAAAATAGGGATATCACAATCCACATCTAATCAGTTATTAGAATCTATACCATGGCTTCATAAACTTATCTATCAATCTTCTTATCAGCACGATTAACAATCTACCTTTACTATCTATAGGAAGCTACACAATACTACAAGTACGCCTAACCCTTTTGCGCCTATCTGCTAGGTAAGGGTGAAAATTAATACTAGGTGGTGCTCATTGAATCATTCTATTCATAACGAGACTCTTGGGTCCTTTCCTACTATAGTCTTTCACGTGGACGATTATACCCGGTTACGAATCTTAACTAACCATAAAATCCTGCCATACATTCTTCTCAAATCCCTCTAATCATCATGATTGAGAAATTATATCGTAGTTTCTTTACTAAACCTAATCAAGCTTGCTATGCCACTAGTCTCTCTTTAGGGTCAAGTCGCCTATATGAATTCTACATAGCGACTCCGATCCTCTCAGTCTATTTTGTAGAGGCGTCTATCCAACCGAACCTTTCTTAAATAAGGATTCCTATTAAAACTATCACTACGCCCTATCCAATAATGAAGCAGATCGTTTATCAAGCACGAGCGTTAATTCTTCCGAAATAGGAAAAGACGAGAGTCCAAAATAAGAAGGTCAAGGAAGTTAATCGACTTCGATTATGAGTTCCAAAGACGATGGATAAATTCAAAGAGTTTTCGAAAGCAGTTTGTGGATTGAGATCCTAATACACGATCCTATTGTAGGCTCGCTCGGTACAGTAATGTAATCGAAACATATGCTCTGACCTGCATGGGCCACCACAAAAATATGTAACGCTCCAGTCCCTAATATACGTAGGACTATGGTACGCTAGCATGCCAACTACATATCAAGTGGACTCCAACCCAAAATCAAATACGTGTAAGCTGTCTAGAGTTCAAGTATAATGTCTAATTACCAATATCTCAATCCACATAAAGAATAAATAAATAAGAAAAATAAATATTCTATAATACATTCGGCAGCCATGTATTACACATGTTTGAGCAAGCTCATGAAAAAGAAGATAGCTTGCAAAACTAGGCTATAACATCAATGAGAATCATGCCAGGAATTAAAGTGCAAGAGAAACTAAAAGCTCAAAAGAAATGATAACTGATACTACTATCGATAACTGAATCCTGCAGTACACATCACATCTACTCTATGCCGGAAGCCCAACAAGTACCTAAAGGGATCACAAAGTCCTCAGAGAGACGTAACAAGATACGAAAAAAATACGTCATATAACTGAATAAAAACTGCTCAATAATAATCTGAATCACATCACAGTCTAATATTCCATCTTCGAAATAGTGCATCACCCCCAAAACCAAATAAGGACAGAAGGTGGCATCATATTCGTGATGAAATACTTTTCCATGCCATAAATTGGTGTAGAATATGAATCACAACATGTTTCAGTATTTTATCATCGAGGTAGTAAACCACACCTACAACCAAACAAGAACAAGGTGTGGCATACTAGTTCGTGATAAAATACTGTTCCATACCACGATTACCTAAATAGATAAAGGTCGCCTAACCATTCTAAGTGAAACATGCACTTTTACGAATAAATCTCCAATGCATGGGCACTCTGGCCGTAATGGGATTGACATAGTCCCCTCTTTGGGCACCAGGGTCCTAAGAGCATAACGTTCAGCGAAGCGTCAAGTGGCCATCAGTAATAATATAAGACGTTCTATAGAACGACAATGGTCGTTAGTAAAAAGGTAAGAGCATAACGTTTCACAGAACCACAATGGCCGTAGTAATAGTGGGGTAATCTCACCCGTCTCGACGGAGCTTACGAGTTATAAAGGAGAAGTGCATATGTGGCCCATACGCTAAGGAATTGTCTTTCCCACACCATGTCTGTATATGTCCACAACACATATAACCTCTATTAACTGCTAAATCAAACTAAGCATGCAAATACTATTAACAGTTAATCCTATCGTACGACCAGTAGGCACCAATGCGCGATCGGTACGCAAGTCCAAATCTACATGCGACTCGCAACTTCGTGGCACACGTGTCAAGGCCAATGAATATGGCACAAACAAGGGCAGTCTCTTAATTCTAGGTTAAATGTGCATAGTGTAATCTCCCTTCCCAAAATTTTGATATATTTTTATTTTATTTTATCTGAGTTACAATTTTTTCAGAATTTTATAAATAATTAATTAGTTAATTATTACGATAGATGACTTTAGTCATGGTTAGGAATTTGAGTACAAGACGACCAGGAATCATGACACGGATAGTGCAGTGGCGTGCTTTGACTAGTGTTCAGCCATGGTAGGGGAATGCCCAGCCATATGGATGTTCTAACTAAGAAAACCAGGCCAAGTTGCGAGTTAATCTCTATAAATGATTTAATTAGTTATTTATTAATGTTATGACTTTCAGGAAACCCGATACTGCCAAACTTGCCCGGACTTGACCCAAACCAAGGCCAGTCCATGTAGTCGGGTATTATGACCAAAGACGTCAGAGTAGACATATATTGTGTTGGTATTATACCTTGGTAATTATGGAGGCAATTCTAGGAACAGTTTTTATATATATAAACATATTATATGTGCTTGTTATTAGAAATAATATTTTATTTGATAATATAGTAAATAATTTTCCTCAACAATATGTTGGACTTTATGGGAATTATATATATATATATATATATATATATATATATATATATATATATATATAAAATATATATATTATATATATATATATAAAAATATATATATATATATATATATATATATATATATATATTAAAATATATATATATATATATATATATATATATATATATATTTTATATATATATATATATATATATATTATTGTATTTTATTTATGTGAATTTTTAGTATATAAATTTAAGGATGGATTTCAAATAATGATATACTTAATATCTATTACTCGTGTTTGTATTTATGGTATATAGTTAGTCATTATATATATATATTATATTATATATATATATATATTATATATATATATATATATATATATATAATATATATATTAAAAAAAATACGGAGTTCTAGACTCTGACCCGGCTGATTGCTCCCCAGAGACGCCTATCTCGGTGGCCTCCCTAACCCACCACCTCCCCCCTAACGGCCTCCCATCATTCCCCTCCAAATCCCCTCCACCACCCCTCTCCTGCTTCCCCCCCCAAGCTCCTCCTCTGAACTTGTGATTCCCAGGGTTCAGTTCTGCCGATCTCCGATCGCTCCCCCCCCGGTGCGGAAGCTGGGACGAAGTGCTCTGCCGATCCTACTCCCCCTCTCTGCTCGGCCATCTTTCCGACTCGCCCTCACCTCTCATCGGCAGATTTTGGCAGGCTCGAATACGGGTTTCCTTGATCGCGATAATCCTCTTTGCACTCTGGCAGAGTATGAAGACTCTGACACTTCCCCTTCGGCTGTTGTAATCCTTAACTCAAGCTCGGATAGGGATCTTGAAGCAGTCAGCACCAGCCCCAAATACAATACTCTCAAACAAAAGAAGAAATCTAAGAAACAAAGACAGCGTACAGCGATGACCACGAGATCCACCGCAAAGCTGCAAAACACCCCTACCTCCTCCCTTAATGCCTAACATTCTTTCTTGGAACGTTCGTGGCGTAGGGAATAAACAGACTTTGAATCGGATCATCAGCCTCACCAAATCCAATCGGATTGATTTACTTGTCATTATTGAACCCAAAATCCCCCACAAAAGAATGAAAGAAATCCAACTCAAGCTGGGATTTCCTTCCGCGATCGCCGGATGTCAAGACATTTGGATCTTCTTCGCCGCTGAGTTCCGCTTCGGCATTATGAACGACTCCCCTCAGGCCCTCTCCTGTTGGGTTGAGCATCCCACCTTCAAGTCCCGCGTCCTTCTTTCGGCCATCCATGGTAGCTGATTCATCCCGGAGCGTAGAGTTCTTTGGGAGCTTCTGTCGGGGACCTCCCTTCCCCACGACGATATGCCGTGGCTTTGCATCGGGGATTTTTAACACGGGGGTTACTGATGTTTAGTTATCTCAGTCACAATTCTCCTTTATTGATATCCTTCATGTTATTCTATATCTCTGATCCTTTGACCTGATATCTGCCTTAATCGTTGATCCTTCTTGTTCTCTCGATTTAATCCTTGTGTCCTTTAACTTTCAAGGGCACGGTTCTTAATCCTTTCGATCATCTTGTTTGGGTTTTGCCGATGGCAGTCAGCAATCTTTTGTTAGGTCAGTTATGGAGGATCTGTCTCAGCATTCAGGGGCAGAGTTCAGAGATGATCCGAGGGCAGAGGTGTTAGTTCAGCCTGATCAGCCAGCAGGGTCAGTCCTGCCAGAGTCCAGCTTCACCGGCTACCCCGGTAGTCCAACAGTATATGGCTCAGGTACTATTTCAGCAGCAGCCGGTTAGAGCAGCAGTTCTGAGGCATGGGCAGGCAGAGTTTAGTATGTCAGAGCAGGTTTTGGCCGAGGATGGTCATGTTGTTGGTATTGTCCTATTCTGTTTCCACTATTATTTATCTCTTGGGTTACGCATATTTGGCGAGTTTCTCGTCCTACTCTTCTGTCTTCGTAGTCGAGGCATGTGATAACTTCGTTGGTATCGACTACGAAGATACGTCCTGGGTAGAGTCATGTCTTGGATTAAGTCATTGGTACTGGCTTATTTTGAGAATTGACTTTTATCTAAGTTGTAGAGACAGCGTAGGCCAGCGAGGCGGGTCCCTACTCAACTGACCCGGGAGACATATTTATTCATATGCCTCCATCCCTTCTTGATTGTGGTTGTGTTATTGCTTACGCATTTACTTATATTACTGTTGTCTTTATCTTACCAACATGCCATGCTTTATTTTGATTGATATGATTTTTTAGCTCTTTGGTTTGGTTTTATGCTTGACTAGATTTAGGAAATTCGAGGACGAAATTTATTTTAAGTTGTGGAGAGTTGTGGAGACTTGTCTCACAGTATCGATATTTATATACGGATAGTATTTTGTAGTGTATTTATATTTTTTTGGTTTTCGTAATGCTTTAAATTTTTTCCTAACTTATAGATTTTTCCTTGGCGGCATACCGCCAGTGTACCGAAGATACGACGGCTACCGTCCAGACAGATTTTTCACATTTTAGATATTTTCGATTTCAGAATTTTATAATAGTATTTTGATATTTTTGTGAATAGTGTTTGGATATTTTGATGAATAGTATTTAGATATTTTCGTAAATAGTGTAGATGCAACCCTATACCATTGGATATTTGGTTTTATTTCGATGGTTAGGATTGACTTAGATTTTGACATGGATCACCATCAAACGGTTAAGATTAATCCTCCCCTTCTATATATACCATTTCACTTTCTCTCTCCTCTCTTTTCATTCTTCACTCTTCTTCATTTTTTTCTTCTCTCCCCTTGGAGCTTGCTAAGAGCTTGGCCTTGAGGCCTTGGGGTGGTGTCTAACCCCCAGGAGACGAGTAGAAGATTAGGCTTGGAGCTTAACCTAGGCAAGTACATCTTGCCAAATCTGAACAAAAAGTTTTTGTTGTTTTTTTTCTTGGTAGTAAATGCTTAGAATTGCCTTAAACTCATTTGTTAAATATGTTTTCCTATGATTCTCGTCTATATGCATGTTTTTAAAATTTGTTTAAGCAAGGTTTTAATTTTCTGTTAAAACCAATAGGACTTAGTAGAAAACTTGGTATCAAGAGTGATACTAGATGCCATCATGTATCTGGTCACATATACTTATATGAGGCCCTCACCTAGTTTGTATATCATGAATTTTGAGTTTGGTGGCAATCGGAAACCCGTTTCGGTGTCCCGAAAACTCGTTTGGGAGTATTTGAGATATTGATCTATCAAATGTTTTGATTTGTGAAAACTAATACTCCTATGTTGTAGGGTAGGGAATTAAATTTCATGCGATTTTGACTTTTGAAAATCCGAATTTGTGATTTAAAACGAAGTTTTATGGCCGAAATAAGTTTTGAGTCTTCAAAATTAACTTTCTGTGACGGTTCGAAAAATCCGTCGGAAATTCGCAGAAATTCGTCGGAAAATCCGAACTTGCACCACAAAACTTGCTGTGACATCCGGAAAATCCGTCGGAAATCCGTAGTAATCGCCGGATAATCCGTTTTATGCTATTTTTTGCCCGTTTCTGCCCGTTTTTGTCCGTTTTTGATATTTTCTTCGATTGTAATGATTTTAACATGATAAGATGATCTTGCTCAGTTAGATAATGATTGTACACCCTATATAGACTTGATACTAGCATATGTTCAACCATTTTATGAAATGTACTTAGCCTTGATATTCTTCTCCACATGCCATGATATGTCTTTTGACAGATTCTTTCTTACAAGCTATGATAATTGTTGCCATGCCTTTGCCTACTTGATAGTGACCCGTCGTGGTGCACTCTTGAACATGTCTTTTTCTTGCTTACATGATAGTGGCCTGTCATGGCGCACTTTGATCCCAGTACATGTCTTGCTCCTGATAGTGGCTCATCGTAGCCACTCCTGGCTTCTGTTTTATATTTCTTATTGTGGCTTGTTATGGTGCACAATCTTGCTTGTCTTGTCCAGTCTTGCATGTCTCAGTCTAGGATGGATTCTGCGGAATGCCACACTAGAAATCCAACAAGAAAATGTTAAGGACTAAACAACTAGCTTGATTACTTAGATCATTGAGAATTTTCCAGTTACCTGTTGCCTTTTGGTCTTGGCATTATATATATATATATATATATACATGGGATTTGGACTATCTATCATGATGAGCACTCTTCCAGCACACCGTCGAGTGGGGCACCTCTTTAGGACACATGTATTTTACTGCAGTGTGTCTGCTATACTTATTTTCTTTTTGGCTTGGACCATTCAGGTAGTAGCAGGCAGGTGCTGGACTTGGAATTCTCAGACTGCATTGTTAGAATTAGGATTGTGACAACCCTAGTTAGCTAAAAGTATCAAGCCGTAATCATTGCTTGGCCGTGATTGATGGATGGATTCCATTCTTGTCTAGTCTAGTCTTGCTCCAGTTTATCTTATTGTAGTTACTTAGCTCCTGTCATTCCTTACATGCTATTCTTCCTACTACATGCTGGCTTCACCATATGCTCACATGTTCCAGTTATCTTACATGTTCCAGTTACATAACATGTTCCAGTTATCTTACATGTTCCAGTTACCTAACATGCTCATATACTCCGATTATCTAACATGCTCACATGTCCCGTCTACTTAACATGCTCACATGTCTAGTTTGTCTTTCATGTTCACAGCTTTCTTTTTCTTACATGTACACAGTTTATATTATGTCACATGCCTTTACCTTATGATACATGTTGCTTTACTCATTATCTTTCCTATTCTCGGGATAAGGCATTGGTAGCGCACGAGTCTCGATTTGCTTTTACTTATTCTGTCTATCCGTTGCTATGATTTGTATGCTGGTTTTAGTTCATAGTTGGCTTTCTTTGTGGTACCATATTGGGGGTCTGACCCCAGGTTTTGCAGGACCAGATTGATAGAGGAGCCCGGAGGATCTTCCGTACCTTCACTTGTTGGTGATTACCAAAGCACCGAGTACCTTAGTGGGTTTCTTTCATTCTCCCACTAGTTATGTACATTATTCTTTTGTGGCGTTTAGCCTCCGAGCACGTGTTTAGCTCGTGTTTTGGACTTGACATTAGCCATTTACGGGCCAGAACATGATTTGCATATTCTAGACTATAGCTAGAGCTTATCATGTATGACTATTACTCTTGCTAGTCTTCACTCTGTATTACTAGCTTCATGATCATTGATATAGATAGTTTGGGACGCTTACTATTTTATATTCCAATTGATCTTACTTCTTGTACATTATTTACTACGTGTGATTGAGATACCTAGGATTGCTTGACCTAGGATCGACTGTTGGCTTGTAGTAGTAACCCCTATCTATAAGCTTATACGCTATTTCGGAGCACTAGAGTACTGTGGTATACGTAGCTGGCCTGGTCCGTCCCTACTTGCCAGTATTCTGGTTCTGGGGCGTGACAGAGACCCCCTCTCATCCACCATTTTCATCATCACGGCCGAAGCCCTGAGCAGAAACCTCAAAATCATGCCGCGATCCCCGGATTCCAGCACTTTCACATACGAAGGTTGCCCTCTCATAACTCATCTTGCGTACGCGGACGACATCCTATTTTCTCCGCTGGCACGATGGAGCCATTGAGGTGGTTATTAGAACTCTTGCTAACTACAATAGATGCTATGGCCAGAAAATTAACAACAGCAAGAGCGTGATCTACACTCATCACAAAGTCGATAGAACTCACTCGGCTGTACTGTCCACCATGACCTCCTTCTCCACAGCTTATCCCCTTTCCTTTA